>JAZDUA010001435.1:0-74872 GCA_038098605.1 Gryllus longicercus | reverse complement strand
AGAGAGATCAAAGTGAGCGCAAAAGACAAAAAAACTGAATCTGTTTCACGATATGCTATTCCTACAGCAAACAGGTTCGAAACATTAAATACCGATACAGATGAAGACGATCATATCAGTGCCGCGGAGACAGTGATAAAAATCCCCCCTATAATCATTCACAAAGCGGAAAATTTTCAACTGTTAATAAATGACATTAAAAGTGTGGTAAAAGAAGATTTTACAACAAAAATTGAAGCAGACAGAGTGAAAGTAAAACTAAATTCAATAGAAGATTTCCGAGATCTTCGTAAATTTTGCAACGAAAACAACATTGAATACCACACGTTTCGTGACCCAAGCATAAAAACATCTCAATTGTTATTAAAGATATTCACACACTATATAGTGAAATAGAAATCTGTTCAAGAACTAGTTAAAAAATACCCTGTTATCAAAGTTACTCGCCTTCACGGAAAAGACAGAAAACCATTAACAACATGTGCTGTAGATTTAGAGGACAACAACAAGGGAAGAAGCATTCTAGCATTAGATAGATTTTTATATAGTGTTATTAGGGTATTTCCTAGAATCAATCAAAAATTACCAATTCAATGCAAAAACTGTCAAAGATTTGATCACACTCAGGCTAACTGTGGACCGCGCTCGAGATGCGTTAGGTGTTTGGGGTAACCACCATTATTCTAAATGCTCGGAACCTAAAACAGAAACAAGTAGGAAATGCGTTAATTGTGGAAAAAATCACACGGCCAATTGGAAAGGATGCGAAGTATATCAGAAACTGCTTAAAAAATCAAACAGAGCGGTATAAATCAGAGAAAACAGGCTTTTAATAACAGAGAATCCCACGAGATTAAATACCTTGACCGAAAACCAGTCCCTCAAAATCATCCACAACAAACAAACCCAACGCAACGACCTCCCATAAATTCCTGGTTTTCAAATCCTCAAAGACCTAATAACCAAGTCCCCCCGACATTGAACTCCAATCTCCCTCTACACCAAGAACAGGTAATTAACTACAATCATCAACCAAGTAATAAACGCACTCATTCCACAAATACAAATATTAATACAATCAGCCCTCGATAATGAACGTAAATAAAAATCCAGAAACAAACATTCTCAACTGGAACGCGAACGGAATAAAAAGGCAAGAAAATCAATTACGACACTTTATAACAAGCCACAACATAAAAATAGCTTGTATTTCAGAAACCCACCTGTTACCCTCAAATCAAGTTCTCAATACCAGGTTTTAATATCTATCGCAACGGACCGTCTCTCAGCAACGGCCGCAGGAGGAGTAGCCATACTAGTGCACAAAGATATAAAAACATACGTTAATCAATAGTCCCTACGAGCAACGACCTAGAAACTATAGCAATACAAAACAAAAATAAATAACAAAGACACAACTATAATAATCGGCGTATAAACCTCCCAATAAGCTATTCCCTAGAAAAATATATAATGAAATTTTTGGAAATAACGATAATATCATGCTAATAGGTGACCTTAATAGCAAACACTGCGATTGGGGATGCAACACAACAAACCCACAAGGGCAAAATTTACTAAATCTAGCTACCACTCTCAATTTAAGTATTATGGCTCCAATAGAAACCCACCTACTTAACCCTTATCAATTCAGAATATTAGTAATTCCTGACATAATAATATCCTCATCACAAAAAATATTGATTTTCCGCTATACCAAAAAGTAATTCCTGAACTAGATTCGATCACAATCCAATAATCATATCATTTCATCCTCTCTATCTATCATCTTATTATAAACAGCAAAAAGGTAAAATTAACTGGTTTAAATTCAGAGAAATTTTAAAAATTAACTACAAACATCCGCAAAACATTCAATCTGAAAAGGACTTAAATAATGAAGTTAAACGATTAGTCAGCAACATACAAGGATCCCTCACAAATTCTACCACATATCTCAAAATAACAAACCCAATAAATAAGCAACAAATCCCAATAAAAATCATAAACCTAATCAAAAGTAACACAATTTAAGACGCTATTGGCAAATGACACGACGATCAGACTTAAAAAGAAAATTAAACAAACTGACGAGACTAGTTAAAACTAAACTAGACCAACATAGATATGCAAGCTTTCAGACGTTTCTAAAAGAAATTCACCCGTCATCCTAGGCATATGTGGTCTACCATACATAGAATGAAAAGACAAAAACAAGAATTTCCACAAATAAAACTAGTTCACAAGTGGCAAATTCTGATTTTGAGAAAACATCTCTTATAGCTGACTACCTGGAAAAATCGTTCAACCCAACCCAGTCGAAAACGATCACTTTAATAAACAAGTAGAAGAATTCAATCAGAAAGCACTATATACAGCTCCAATCAATATAAAGTACATATCCCCATCAGAAATTAAACAAGAAATCAAAAAATCAAAAAACTAAGAAATCTGCAGGATACGACTTTATTTCTAATAAAGTTCTAAAAGAACTAAATACAATACGATAGCAGGCATTACAGCAATATTAATGCAGCATTAAGATTAGGATACTTTCCCAACGATTGGAAAATTGCAACAGTGCTACCCTTCCGAAAGCCAGGAAAGAATCCAAAAGATCCAGCGAACTATAGACCAATAAGCCTACTCCCGTCATTGTCGAAACTATTAGAGAAACTGATACTAAAACGATTAATAAAATTCTTGACAAACACACATGTAATCCCAGACACGCAATTTGGATTTCGACCTAACCACTCCACAACACATCAAATATTACGGCTTACCGAATATATAGCGCAAGGATTCCATGCCAAACAACACACTATCGCAATATTCCTGGACATCACCAAAGCGTTTGACAAAATATGGCATCAAGGCCTTCTCTACAAATTAAGACAAATAGGGCACTCCAGACTACTTATTTCCAAATTATTAAAAAGTTTTCTAAATCAAAGGATATTCCAAGTCAAAATTAACGATGCCATATCATCCTTACGCCAGATTTCAGCAGGGCTGCCCCAAGGGTCCCCATTATCACCGGTATTATTCAATTTATATATATCCGATTATCCACACCTAATAGATTCGCAAATAGCGCTTTACGCTGACGACACCGCACTTTTTTCCAAGCACGGGGACGTTATGACAGCTAGGAATAACTTACAAGACGACCTTGACATATTCAATAAATGGGCAAAAAATTGGAGAATTAAAATAAATCCAGATAAAACACAGGCGAAAATTTTTACCCTAAGACATCCCCTCACCCCTCCGCAGTTAATTTTGAAACAACGAAAATATTCCCTGGGCCGCAAATAATACAGCAGCGAAATATCTAGGAATGCAACTTGATACAAAATTAAACTGGAAAACACACATTTACACTACACGAACAAAAACACAAGTAAAACTTTCCCAACTTTACGCACTAATTAACAAAAAATCCTCCCTTAAAATAGAGACCGGAATGTTAATTTACAAGTCAATAATTCGACCAAACTATGACTTATGCATGCCCAATATGGGGAAATGCAGCAAAAACTAATTTAAACCTGTTGCAAACTATACAAAATAAAGCGCTAAGAACTATAATTAAAAGCGCCATGGTTTATTTCGAACAAGCAAATCCACCACGAACTGCAAATTCCGACAATAAAAGAACACATTACCAAATTGTCCGAAGACTTTTTCACATCACTCCCCTCATCTCCTAGCACCTCCATTTTCAACCTTGGACGCACAGCAGAACCGAACTTACGAATCAACTCACGCTTCCCTAAAGACAGATTCAGACCACCATAAAATAGCAGAAAATGGGCCTCAAATAATATAACCTTCATCGAACAATCTTATCAACGATCATTCTCTGTACTCTCAATCTACTGCCGCAATAATTTAAATTAATAATAATAATAACAACCAAAAACATTTAACGCATCCGTCTAGGGCACCCACAGTTAGGAAATAATCCAAAAGTTATATATGATTGTATTCACATCCCTGAAAAACATGTATGTTGAACAGGTAGACAATAAATTTAAAAAAAAAAAAAAAAAAAAAATTTAAGATGTCATTAGTTTCTTGTATTTGCTTAATTTTGTGAGAATTGCACTTAAATGTCATGTAATGTACCACAGTAACTCTTGGCTGTGTCAAAGAAGGCAAGGTAAAGCTACAGCGTAACTCATCTGCATTCTCATTTGCCTCTCCGCAATTACAGATCTCTTACCTACCAACATAAGTAACAGTTAGATGACGAAAAAAAGTCTCGGTAAATGACTATAGTAATCAGCAGAGATGAACCAGAGAGTTCTGACCTCTCTCCTCTCCCCCTCATGCCTTTAATAATACACAAGATTTTAATTCTTCTTGAAATGTCTCGCAAAATATCATTGCTAAGAGATACTAAAAGATTTTTTCACAAAAATATCAATTAATACAAAAAAGTTTAGTTTTTAATGTTATTTCTACTCGCATAGTGTAAAATGCGAAGTTGAAAGTGTTGTTCGCTGGTTTAACTGTAAATAAATTATATTATATTGTGCTACCGTCAGGTGAAAGGATGCGGTTTACTGATGTCAAAGTACACATCATTACAGGTATAAATAACGGTCGTGATTAATTAAATAAATGTATTTAGATTGAATTATATGTACTGCTTGAACCACGAAGTTAATTATTTAAGCCATAATTCATTCATACTACATGCGATAAATTTATCATTTCGACATCCGATTATTCCAAACAATTTATCCCAACTAGAATGGTGCATTAATGCACGGCTAAAAATTTTAAATACCATGAAGACAGAGATCGACACATTTGAATAACATATTTTTACTTTCTCTCCTACCACTTACTTACGCATTACATATTAATGCTGCAACGACAAGAAGTGTTTTTTTTTTACAGAGAAAAGCATATGGTTGTCCCTGATTCCGAAAATGTGGTCAAGTCATGCTCCTATAGGTAATAAATTACTTTCTCTAATACGTTGGGTAATCAGAAGATTTTGTAAGACCATAATACCCGAAAATTGGTTTACGGCAAAAGGCTGTCTGCTGTTTACCCTTCTGTCTGTGTGTCTGAATATGAATGAAACCGTTTGCAGACTTTTCATCAAAATTGATATTCCACAATTGTTATAGTGATAAAAATTGTTGAAAGATACAGAATGAAGAAAATAAGAACTTAAAAAAAAAACAGCAAATATTACCACGCTTACAAATCAACATCTTATAACCACAACAGTCATTCAAAGACATTTGGAAAATTTGTCTTAATGTCCCTGATCACTGTACTATTTGTGATTTTTTATTTCCTAATAATAATTGAACGACGTTCGTATAAATGGAATATTAAGAATCAAAGACCGATTTGAGAGTTCTTCGTTAAGTTTTCTGCTAATCATATTGATGTTTCCGAAGAAGAAGTTGTTAAATGCGACGAATGTGAGAGGAAGAATTCGTTTAATTTGTGAAAAATTCTTTACATTCACATGAGAAAATGAGTTAAAAACAAGTGTTGCATTTATGAAAAAACTAAATAATGAAATTAATAGTAACAATACATATACATTGAAAATATAAAAAATGGTTCAATGTTTTCGGTTATATAAAAGAACTTTTTAATGAAGACCAAATTTGAATACATACTGCCTAACATTAAATTGAATATAATATATGATGATATATCAAATTAATTGAAAAATAACCAACGAAAATTTGATGTGGTACAATCGCATTCTGCATCTCCATAAAAACATAATATGTAATAGGCTGCAAAATGAAAGTGAGCAATAATGAATTTATTTATATCAATTATTTCTGGATGTGTAATACTCGTATACAGTAAAGCTAGCTGGATGTCGACCGAGTATAAAACGGAAATCGGTCCAACTGGAACTAAAACGACGGTTCTGGTAAATACTATAGAATTACCTTGTATAAAGCGAAATCTTGTATATAGCGGGAAAATACTAGTTCCGTGAGATTCCCCGTTGAGAAAAGTTTTACTGTAGTAACAAACTGCTATCACAAGATGTGTAATTAATCATTTACGTGACATTTTGCGTCTTCGTTGTCAAATGAATCGTAACGTCAAATTATTTCACTTTTTTACTAAAAAAATAAACTCGAATAAGATAACATACATTTTCTTTTTTGTTTCTTTTACTATAAACTTCAACCTACACTCTTCTTGTAGGCAAGACTTCTCTTTTTCGGAAACGCTCCGATAATCTAATACCGCCTTGTAGAAGTTCCGCTTTCATTAAAACGCTGTCGGATGTTGTGGGTGCAAGTCGACTTCAAAGGGGCTCATATGAGAACACCGAACACGTGGAGGGGAGGAGTTCCTCCAAGTTATTTGAAATGCCTCGAATTCCGCTTGCCCGCGAGATTCACTACGTCGAAGGCGCCGCGGGTGCTCCGCTCGTTCAAGGGCGCGCGCCGCCACGCTCACATCGCATTACATCTATCGAAATGCAACAATTTTCTGTGGACGTAGAGAAACTGATAGCCGCTCAGCTGACAGACACATTCCTGGAGTCTTCTAAAATAAATCATCATTCAAACTATGTCGATTTACGAACAAAAAGTCTTCTCTATTAAAGATTTCACAATTTGATAAATTTTTATAATACATATACGAAAAAAAAATATGTAAATTCCGTAAATGTTTTTCGGCCGTATTCATAGTTCTTTTTAGTCCGGACTAACATAGGCGGGAGAAGATCCGGCGTTAGTCCAGTTCAAACGTTAGTGCGTACCAATGCATGGTATAACGTCGGGCTAACCTCAATTCAGTTTCATTGTATATTGTGAACTGTGTGCGCGTGTTATTAGAGAGAGATGGATGGTGATTTTGATGTATGTGAGGCTAATGTAGTGCGTGAGGTTCTAAATGTGAGATCTTTTGGAAGGAGAAGGAAATTGTACCGTCAGAGGATTGTGATCATGAATAGATATGTTTGACTTTACACAAAAAACGAATAATTATTGACTTAATATTCCAAACAAGAATAAATATTTTTTCCGCCACGGGAGTTCAATATTTTCACTTCAATGAGAGAATATTCCTTTATTTATTTTTAGGCAAATAGAGTAAAATATATAACGATATTTTTTTTAATTTTCAGCAGTACATGAAAATCTAAGATAAGTCGAATAGTTGCCGGTTTTCATACAGTGTTCATTTCATTTTAATGGTGTAAACGGAAGGGCCCACGGATAGCGAACTGGCACCCATGGCAAGAACTCTAATTGAGCTTCTTGTCCGAACAGTTTAAATCAGGGTTGTACAATGAAAAGGATAATGAAATACACAAAGGCATAATACTTTACTCTCACGACTATCGAGATTATCCCGCTTTAAAAAATAATAAAATGCCGTACAACGTAACAAAGGCCCTAAAATATGATACATTTTAAAATGTATTTTATTAAAAATAATACGTGTTTCATATCTTTTTGTGTGAAAACAGATTATTTCAGTTCTTAAAAATAGTCACTTATTTTTCAACCCGTTCAACATTCAATGGTGCCCCTTGGCAACAGTGTCTAGAGATCCTAGTTAGAGAGAGTAACGCATTTCTTTGCAGCTGCATATTCCACCATTTTATATTCAATTGATACGCAACTTCCAAGACCATGTACTTCTACTACCTATCTACCAAAAACTAATATGCAAGAAAACTTTCATAATGCCTTCGATTGCTATCATTTCTCTTGAAGTCCTGTATTTGGCTGGCGGGTGTAGCGAAGTCATCTGTTAGCTACCTAGCAATGTGGTCGGACATTTGGTTGAAGACTGAAAAACCAATCAGAAAGCTTCGTGAGATCGAGCAGACTGGATCGAAAAGGTTCTGATATCCATTATTAGTGGATTGGGTGTAAAATGTGTAAGATTGCATGCTCAGTAGAATGTCTCAGTAATTTTGAGTTAATATAAGAAATGTAAGACAAGGAGTCCATTATAATTAATGTTATTTGTTGAGAAAAATTGGTTATTTCCTAAGAATGGTTGAAGCAGTTATGAGGGGGGGGGGAAGTCAACTAGACATTTAATAAGTAACGTTCAGAAAATTGAGATGTTACATGAGGCTATCTGATGAAGGGTTACTGAATGACGGCGGTCGTTCACGTTGTGCTAGAAACCAATAGCGTCCATGGCGAGTGCCATCTCTATCAAATTCCATTTATTATTAGCTTACTCTAAGAAATTCTGCAAACTTCTCTGTCTGCTTTGGAAGAAGCACGTTATTGCAACCGCATTGATATCGTTGTTGTCAACACAGTCTTGCAATGTTTTGATCTTGTATTTAAATTGAAAAAATAAATTAACGATAGGAAATCAATATTAATGTATGAAATTCAAATCAGAAGTAAACCATTGAAAAGTGCGACAGAGATAAAGAAAATAACTAGATGGTTTAATTGTTTTCATTTATTCTCTTTGTTTCCTTTTTATCTTTCTTTTTTTCCTTTCTTTGCCTCATATTTCAAACATTTTCAGTTTCCTTTCGGGCATTGCCATTTTTAAAGCTTTGTCTGAAAAAACGAAAAACGCATCTTAACATTTATTGAGAACAAGCTCATTAGATTAAACTCATTATTTCAGAACGTGACACAAAAAATGATATTAATGTAGAGTCATGCACTATCGTGAATATTGCATTGCAGTTTTATTCATTCCAAAGCAAAGCGTGACTCACCCGTGGCCTTGTAGATGGCGTTGACGCGCTGCACGTGCCGGGTCATCACCTCAATGCAGGCTTCCTCGGAGCCGTACTTGTCGTGGAAGAAGTGGTCGGCCTGCAGGTACAGCATGCACGTGGTCTTGCGCGGGTCCACGGCGGCGCGTTTCTTCACGTGCCGGCCCGCGGCCCCGCCCCCCGCCTCGCCCTCCGCCTCCGCCGTCGCTGCCGCCGCCGCCGCCGCCGCTGCCGCCGCCGCGGCCGCCGCCGCTGCCTCTTCCATCTCCAGGTCCTCGGGCAGCGTGCGGCGAGTGCGGTTCAGGTAGAGCAGCTGTGAGGCGCACGGCAGCTGCACAAACGATTGACCGCTAGTTAGAAAAGCAAGAACGTAGAATTTAGGCACTTCTTTGAACCAGTGTTTTCCATTAAACTGCTTTTGTGACGCGCTTGTTTTGTCTGTTCTAGATAAATATTAAGCCATTTAAATGCACGGAAATTTCTGGAGAATGTTCATCTGTAGAAATAACGTTTATGTAAAAAATGTAGAGCTATTGTTACGGAATTTAAGAAAATGTATTTGGGGCTACATATAAAATTGTTTCAAATTTCCAAGATCTTGAGTGTGCTTTGATTTCATGAACTCGGCAGCTTTGAAAAACGTTCAAACTTTTGACAATAAGTTTCCGCTGAATAATGAAACAACCTTCTCTCTTCCCGTGCGACCTACGAATAATTGAAGTTTTGAAATACTATTCTCCAAGTGTAGAAATATATTTTATTTTTTCTTAAGAAACGCATGAATCCTGTTTAATCATGAACAAAAGATATCTGGAATACTTATTTCTTGTTTCATGTACCTTTATCAACTTTAGAATAATTAATACTGAAAATTATAAAAATGTTAAACGAGTTCAAAAGAGTTCTTCCATGACTAATAAATTATGGCACTTGCTAAAGATATAATAGGAAGGAATAATAATGTATTCCTTATTATGGAAACGTAGACGAAGGTATTTTTTTTCCGTAAATTTACGTCTATCTGTGGCCATTACAACGCCAAAATATTTCATCTTCCTTAATAACGGCAGTATTGATTTGACCTCAAAAAATTTCTGAAAAGTTCGCAGCGATAATGACTGACATCGTATCTCAATTATTAGTTCAGATGTAAATGAACTTTTGAAACAGTTCTTTGAATAGAAATTGCTTCTTTTCCTGTCTTTTGATGTGACAAATAAAGGACATTTCGAGACCTCAAAATATATATTACTAAGAATGTGCCATTAGTTAGTATTTTCATGTGTTTTCTACTACGAATTCGTATGCATAACATTTCTTTGAATATGACATAGGGTATTGAATTCTATCTTTGATTACAATGACATTTAGGTAAGAAACAGTTTTCATCATTAAACATTTTATTTTATATTCAATGTTAGGTTGATGAAAATGAAAGCAAAAATACAGAAATGATTCGATACTATTTAAGTTAAGATTTGTTAAAACATTGTTCAAAACCTGATGTTTCATTTGATTTCCAAGATGTCACAAATAAGAATTTGCATGAAAAGAGTGTCGGTTTGAAACGTGGGCTTAATGAGTTTAGGTACGAGGAACAACGTTTGTGAAAAACAAACTAAGTTAATGAGTATAACTGAAATGTGTCATTTACAAATTATTATTTTATTCGCCTTCTTAATCACGAAGTTATTGTACGAAAAGAACTTGAACATATTGTGTAACATTTCTTGTAATCGGATGACTGGAAGGCTCTACGAGAGGACTGCATCCTCTTCATATGCCAAAAGCTTTTTATAACAAGACGCCTATCAACAAGGCGGTAGCAGCTAAAAATAAGAACCCATAACTGACCTGTTTTCTAAAATAATACGATGATTGAGAGTCATATACAGATCGGATGTATAATTTATTCTCAGATGCACGTGATTCAAGTACATGCATGCTGGTAGTTCAGGCTGGGTTAGCTATGAATAGTTAGCAAGAAGTAACGAATGGGGAGAAAATGTTATATTTTGAATCCAATATTTATTTGTTCCTGTTAAGAGGTTGGCAGCGGCAGTCGCCTATAAAAGGCGATGTTGCTTGTGGCATGCCCATCGGTGCGCCCAGAGAGCCCGCCTCCCTCAACCGCGGCCACCAGAGCAGAGCCCACGATTGCACTCGCACGTGCAGGTGCCCGCTCGCTGGCGCGGGCGGCCGCGCTGTGCGGGTTGCGGAACCCAAAGGGGCCGGCGGGGGCGGAAGTGCGTGGACAGCGCCGGCGGGAGGGGGGCGGGGGAGAGGGAGGGGGAGGGCGCGGGTCGATGGCGCCCGCCAGCCCGCCGATCGACGGCCGCACCGCCGTCCCGCGCCGCCCAGCCAACGCTTCTCGGCCTCTACGCACTTCCACCGGTGACGGCCATGGCGACGGCCCACGTTGCCTACGTAGATGCCAACTGTCTCATGCTATGACGCCGATTGGCCTGTGACATTTTGTGCCCACTAGATAAGAAGAAAACGGGAAATTCCTTTGGTATTAGAAATAGCAAAGCCAGTTCTCGGAGTTTACACTAGTTTTGTTAACCAAGGTAACAAAAGCAATAATAATAATAATAATAATAATAATAATAATAATAATAATAATAATAATAATAATAATAATAATAATAATAATAATAATAATAATAATAAATTCTGCTTTTACTGTTATTATTATAATCTGTTTTAATTTTTGATTCTGATAGCTCCCAATTACATTAAAAGTTTATAGTAATATTCTGATATTCTATTAGAGAAAGCGTTTTTTGCCTGTCTCCTGCCAATTGATAGGAAATATTTTAAATCTGAAATATCTACGATTCTCCGGGAATAATTCCAAAAGGCTAGGATTTGCTCGTATCAATTGAATCTCTTCTGAATTACACTTTGACAGTAAACAAGTATTTTAATTTCAATAGGAATTTCGAAGTTTAAAATTTTATACTTCGGTTTACATACATAATACACTGCTTTCCTTTCGGGGTTTTATATATGCTCGTGCAATAATTAGATATCCTGTATACGTTTGTACTTGAACAACGATTATATACCACTTGAAATATTATAACTTGTTAAAGAAGTGTCTTATAATATTTACAAGACACTTCTTTAAAAGCAAATAATACACTAGAAGAGGAGATTTTTTAATGAGTTCACCAGATTATTAGGTTGATGTAGAAAGAAACTTTTTACGAACATGGAGAGTTAGTATGATTAATTTATTTAGTTAGAAATACGTGTTTTTTTCTTGTTTTTGCAAAAAGCTTTTCTCAGCTTGGAAGTCTTTTTTATCCAAAAGCGCTTGTCAGTTACCGGGAACGCTTGTCACGAACACGCGGCTTTTTTCCTAGAGTAAGCTTTTCCAATAATTTTATTTTACCTGAACGTTTTTCTTCGCACAAATATTTTTACGGAACAAATACAATCGAAAACTCTATCCCGAAATAATAGTACTATCATAAAACTTGTTTTGCCTGTCGAGTACTGTGAGTAAATATCTGTATCGCTTGAAATCTGGAAGTATTTTCCAACTACTTGGAGATTCATTTATAAATCCAATGGAAATACAAAAAGCCACAGATGTAATTTTCTTATTAATCTGCACAATACAAAGTATTAAATATACTTGCTTGCTACCGCAAAGAAAATACCAAAATATTCCTTTAAACATTATTGCCTTTTTGTTAAGATAGGTTTGCACTGAAAATGAGAATAAAATATCGTTGCGAAAATACATAAACGTGTGATAAAATAAAGCTACTTTTACTAAAAGTGTATATTTTATAAAAGCTCTTTCAAAGATGCATTCCTCACATTTCAAATTTATCTGTGCTCAATGTATTTTATTTTGCAAAACTCTATTCTGACAAAGTCTCGCTGAGGTGATGCGCAGGTTAAAGGGGGAGAGAAGGAAGGTGTCTGCGCATTTTTTTCCACCGGCCGACACCAGCCCCCACGCCGCGCCACGCCACGCGATTCAGGCCGCGCCGTCTCAATCAAGCCCTTGTCTAGTCGGCACTCATCTACCGGAGTCGATTCATTTCCCAAAGAAACTTTTCTTATTACTTGTTTTGTTACTTCCACCGAACCAATTCCCATCTTGATCTCTATTCACATACTAAGTAATTGGCGCGTCTTCCCCTGATTGAACTCTTTCATGAGAAATTATTGTAATGGCTTTTCACATTTATTAGTTTATTTTTATTTGCCGTAATTTTCAAGTATTTAAAAAAATCTAAAGCACATCCTGCTATTTTCAGTTAATATCTTTACTGTCGTTCATTTTTTTAAAAATTTGTCTTTATTCCTTTACTTGTGTAACTTTTCCTGTTTTATACTTTTCATTTTATTTCTCAACTAACCCTTTCTCATTTTGAACCGAGCATGTTATTCATATTCCAGCATGTTCTCGCTTTGGTCTACTCTTGAAACTGGCCCCTCCGCCCTAGAAGTAAATCGCCCCTGCGGTTCCATCAGCCCCGCACTTCCCTCCGCCGCCGCCACCGCTGCCTCACAGATTTGCATGCCTCCGTGAGGATGCGAGGCGCTGCCGAATTGATGAGGCGGCCTTAATGCGCTCCCCCCGGGCCACGCACTGATCGTCGGTGGGCGGCGCCGACCTCCTCGGAGCACCCGGGCGGCGCGAGCGGCGGCGGGGGCGGCGGCCGGCATACTCGGAGCGAGCGGGCGACGGGTGGGAGCGCGGGCGAAGCCGCGGGCCGGAGCGGGGGCGGTAGCGCGTGCGTGGCATGGGAAGGGCGGTGGCCTGCGTGGGAGTGGGCGGAAGCGGGGGCGAAGACGGAGGCCGCGGCGGGATCGAGGGCGAAGGCGGGGGCGGAGGCGGGGGCGGAGGTGGTGGCGGTGGCTGGGCGAAGACGGGGGTGGAGGCGGGGGGTGGCGGAGGCGGTGGCGGAGGGGGCGCGGGTGAAAATGGAACGCGAATGGCCAGCTGAGGCGAAACTGATAGAGCCGGATGCCGCAGAGACGGGATCAAGAGAATGAGGCAAAAGGGAGCGGGAATGCGTGAAAATAGAGGCAAGAGGCAATTTTGGATCGCCTGCGCTGTTGCATGTAATTCAAACTAAATCAAAACAAACAAAGGAGATTTGGTTTTCACGCTATTGCTATTCTCCACAATATTCTACTAATTACTTTTCCGCGACATCGTAATGCAGCGTAATTGCCCTCTTAATTATCTTATTTAGATTTTATTACAAGACGTTATTATGCCAACGTTGGTTTGCGAATTTCTCAGATTAATGGTAGAAGGAAACCCAGATGTGCTCGTAGAGGCGTTTTATTGCACAAATGCTGCAAATGCATAATGAATAATGAATCTCAATGTCAAGTTAATTCACCCAATCTGGAAAGGCACCAATAGCCAACGAGCAACGAAAAGCAATCTACAATACTACAACGTCCAGTAATGGTTCAACGATTTACCAGTCAGTATCTTGTCAGCATTTCCTTGTGTTCAGAGTACATGAATTATTCTGGATTTAGTTTCCCATTTTAATGCAGGAGCAGCTTTTGTATGAGGTTTGGAATAAAAATATCACTAATACAGGTGCTATTTTATTCAACAACGAAAGCAATTAAGTAATAAATTACAATATATGTATGTATGTATCTCCTGCCTATTGTAATTAGCTACTCATGATACATTTAAAGAAAATTAATCTTATCTTCACATAAATACGTATTAATGTGAAATACTTGTGCTAAGAAACGTATCTTCGTTTTTTAATACACTAAGATACTGTACTTAGCGTTTATTTTTATTGCACTACTAAGTTCAATACAAAAATTCCACTTATTAATAAGACATACTTAATTGTATAAATTAAAGAAAGAATATTACAATCCCGATTATACACAAATTTATACTTGACCGTTGGTTGCATATCTCATCTAACGGATTTGGCAGATATACAGCATTATATTTCCCTCCATTACACAGCTCATTTGCTAAGAAATGAAGAAAAAATGTAGTCTATGGGTGACGGAGAACATTGCATTAACGTGATCACCCCTCGTAGCGTGTGAAGTATTGGACGGGAGGGCAGATTGGAAGTCCATAGTGGCAGTCTCGGTGAGAGCGGAGAACGTCGGGGAAGACTGACAGCAGCAGGGGTTGTGCCGAAGGGGAACAGCACCGGGAAGTAGCAAGCAGCGGTCGGTAGTGACATGGGAAGTGGTGGTTGAAGCACGTCAAGGAGCAAGACAGGAACAGCTCGGAATGGACCCCTGCGAAGTTCTTTTGAGAAAATGTACATCGTAAAGTTGTCATCTACTTATTTGTCAGAAATGTTTTAGAGTTATCAAAAGATTTGGTTATTCTCCAAAGAAGCCTGTGTGTGTCTGTTTCAAAATAAGGGGTAGAGGCGTTGATTTAATCCTAATGGAGTTTTTAAATTATATAGAAGTCAAGTGCATCTTATTTTTTATATTCAGATTTTCAGACAATAAAGACAATCTCTAAATGACACCTTTTCTTGAGGAATCTATAATGTGTCGAAAGAAACTGTCCGTAGTAGTGAGGAAAGAAGAAAATTGGTTTAGAATAAAACGTGATGGGTTCGGAAAACTCTTAAAGAATGCAGTAAAAGAAAATCAAATATTACTGAGGACTTCAAAATGTATTGCAGATAAAATATTCACAAACTAGAGTAAAATTTCAGAGACGGTTTTCAAATACAGACCTAATAGCAACCTCTAATAGATTACTTAAGATACAGCATTAAGAACGAAATGATATTGCCTGCAGAGAATTGCCAACAATGGAATACCGAGACCTTGAGGAACACCTAATCCATTTGCTAATTTGATGATTTTCAGATCTCTTATCCATAAATTTAACCTATTATCAGTCAAAATACGACAGTACAATCCGAAAAATCATGAACATCCGTGTTTTCAATAAATAATTGAAAATTATATTTAAAACGTTTCAGGACATTCGACATATGTTTCAAATGGAACTTCTTTTTATTCATGATAATATATACAGCCACCCATTCTCTTTTGAAACTTATCTATCCTAATTCGCATTTTCCTTTCCTTTCAGTTTTTTTTATCTTAAACATAACTAGTGTGTCTTATCTTGTTCCGTCTCCTCCCGTCCTCGTCTCCTACATGCTTCGCCCCCCCCCTCCGCCCGCTGAGCGGAGACACGCGCGCGAGTGGGCGTGGCGCGGAGAGCCGGCTGCTGCCCGCGGCAGACATTACCGTGGCGGGCACTGCCGTGTGGGACGGCTTATCCTGCGGCGCCCTCCACCACCCACCGCCCCCTCCGCCCGCATTGCCCGCGCCGCCCGCGCCGTCCACGGCTCCCTGAGGACGCGCGCCCTTCGGAGCGTGGCGCGCGAGGGATCGGGGGATCCACCTGTCAATGCGAGACGGACGGTCGAGCGGAAATAATGTACGCGCCCGCCGCCTCTTGTCTCCGGGGCTCAACTGTTGCGACCGGTCGCCCCGCCCGTTCACGCCCCATTTGCTAAGCTATATGCGCTGATGGACACACAGGGTGGGGCAGGGGGTTACGTGTAGTTCATGGTATGTTCTGGAGCAGCTGGCTACGATTCATGATCGAGTTGATTAGTGGAAATTGCTCATTGAGTTGAGGTGGACTAAAGGACGCCTTAGGGGATTCGGTATTGGAACTGTCGCTTTGACAGAAATCTTACTGAGTTTTCAAAATCAATAACACATAGTTGCGATTACAACGCTTTTCAAGTTACGCTATTTCTATCTCTCTACTAAATTTTTCGTAAATATGGTTACAAAACATTAAATTCCTTCATTTGCAAACTTATAAACACTGAAAAGATTATGAATGTTTGCGGTAAAAAAGGACGATATGCAATATAAAGCATGAAAATTGATTTTGTAAAATAATTGGAAAGGTTAACTAATTGATGTATCCGGGTGCGTCAACTGCTAAGGTCATTAGCCCCGAAAGTGTAGTGTATGCCTTTATCGCAGATGCGATGTCGCACGTCAGCTTGTAGTGATTTCTCTAACCAGGTATCTCCCACGGGGGAAACACGACCCCAGCCACGACACACTCTAATCTCTCCACTGGCCTCCCAACATGCAGTAGTGTAAGTGTAAGTGTGTGTATGTAAGGAGTGAGGATAGAAAAAGGAAGAGGAAAAAAAGACAACGCGCGCCGTGGCCCGTTTGTTCGGTTACTGATCCAGCATCCAACTGGTACTGATCGGACAAACCACGGACAACTATTGATCATAGCACTCGGCTGCCTGAATTCTCCTTCAGACAGCGGCTGAATTCGACCTAGCTGGAAGAACCATAAGACATCGAAACAGAGACCTCGGAACCTAGACGGAACCTGAAGCATAAGACCTCGGAACAGAGGTACTTCAGTGACATCAATTGATGTTCTGAGCCACCTAAGACGGCAATAGAAAAGGTACAACTTGCTATCGAACAGGGAATGATTAGTGGTGTATGAAATTGTCACAGATCACTCGTATTTGATATTAATATTCTTATTAAGATTTCTGTACATTAAAGACCTAGAAAATTTGTTAATATTCTATTAAGCATTTAAATTTTATTTTAGTTAATAACAAAAAGAAAAAAGTTAACGGGAAGTCAGCGAAGCAAACAATTATTAATGAAAGTCAATATTACGAATAATGCATTACTAGCATCAAATTGTACAAGAAAAAATGAAAAACGAAATACTCAGCTCTTTATCTTTGAAGGTAGTAAAATTCAATAGTAATGAATCTTTTATTGCACAATGTACGATTCTTCTGGAGACTTGTAGTTAATACAAGTGAACCTCACGTTTTAATTTAATGGAAACACGTTGGAGGGAGGAAGCGTTGTACGTCCATAACCCACAGGTGCACAATTGCAAACCACGCTCTTCAATATTTCACTTTTTCCATTACACACTGTCACGCATTTCCATGATCTCCCAATCCGCCGTCTCATTCGCAGAAATTACAAACCACGCACCGAAAGTAATACACGTGAAATCGCGCGGCGCGCGAGCGCAACCAAGCGAGCACTTAGCGAATCACGTGGATCATTTGGCGCATCGACCCGGCGAGAAAAGGATTAATTCCCTTGAAAGAGATCCGATTGCTTTTTGATGTGTTTGAAGGGCGGAAACAGCGCTGCGGCGGCCGGCTCGCGAACGCGTGGGCGGGCGGGCGATGTCCGTGCGCGCACCGCAATCGCGGCCTATTTCAGGCGACGTAATCGGGCGCAAGAAAATTAGTAAAACCCGGCGCGGCCCCGCCCAGAGGTCCGCCCGCGAACCCTAATTGCCTTCGCGCATGAACACGAGGAGGGCGAGCGAGGGAAAGGGGCTCCGGGGCAAAGGGGAGCGGCGGAAGAGTGCGAATCGGAGATAGGAAAGGGCTATTGTTGGAGGGATGGGACGCAGTTCGAAAGGGGTGTGGGGGCGTGGAGAGAGGGAGAGCAAAGCGAAGTGGTGGGCTGCACGTGGAATGCGAATTGTTGGTGGGAGATATGCAAAGTTATTGGAGGAGATTGTAATGAAAGTCAAATGAAAATAATTATTACTAGTACGAGGATATGAAGGAATTAAATTGCAAATGTTTTTAATGGCAAGAGATGATAAAATTATTCATAAAGTGTGAAAAAGAAAGCTGAAGTATCTGTAGATCGCTGACCATTCAAAAACAACTAATAACTGAAATGACAGAATTTATTAACGCATAATGAAAGAAGGCAAATAAATATGCAAAAGGGATCAGCAATGTTATAAAAGAAAATAAAATATTTCTTGATAAGGGATAGTTTGAAGGGGAAAATGTCTATGTAGGATTAGTGTTGCTGATGAGTGATGTGGTAGTTTGCAACCGGAGCGAGAGAATGGAAATGGGAAATGAGATGGAGTGGTTAGGAAATGAACAGAGCAATTTCGAAAACGAATGTGAATCAAATATCGTAGAGGGCAGCGGTATATTAAGCTCTGTCCCAAGTGATTGACGGTATGATCAAAACACATGGATACTCATATGCGCGTAACATAGGTTAAATGAGTCAACATCGAGTAAACATGACACATTCGAAGAAAATGAATGAAATAAGATGAGTTAAAATGTAGGGATAACACCCTAATATTAAAGTCGGCAAAAGGCGAAACATATACAGTGGAACGAAGGCAAGCGGAAGGATTTATACATTCATCCTGCAGCTTATTACTGGGTAATTACGCTAGAAATTGGTTTCCTCGAATATCAATAAAGGGAAAGAATTTAATTAGTGCCTCGAGGAGGGTGCGCATTAAGGCAGCCGCAAGGGCTTACCTCTCGATGAACTTCAATTCTTGACGAAAGAGCTATGTAATTAGATTCAGTTGTTTTTTTTACATAAGGGAGACTTGTCCTTCATTACGTGGTTCTTTACATTTTCAGATTTCACTTCAGATTTTCATCGATTGTTTTGTCGTTTGCTTCTATAAGCTGGTTATTGTTTGTTGGCACCTACGAGGAGATAATATTAACCTTCCACGGTTGTCGTGGGATTGAAGCTTTTGCCCAACTGCCGCAAATACACAGAAGTTATAGGGACCGAAACTCAATTAGAAATCGCGAATAGTTCTTTACATTTTTAAAGCATTTTATTTAGAATGTAAATCTACATTTCGAACATAATTCTATGAACTTCAAACATTATTTTGGCATGTTTTAGAGCCAATGCTGAAGATGATTGTCAGAGACATAATTGGCAAAGTACAATTCTGCCACTCTTGAATGATGGAATATACCAGTCTATTATAATGTGTATTTTACAACAAAAATAACCATTTTTACATAAAATGTTGCATAGAAAACACTTATCCCTAAAATTAATATTACAATTTTTATTACGGTCAAATCCACTAGTTTCAAAGTCAGATATCAATTTTTTTACCAGCTTATGACCTAAATTACCCGGGGGAATATTGGGCTACGGCGATCGACAGATTGGCCATCGGGGACAATGGGGGCGGAGCAAGAGATGGACGACGCACATTGGTTCAGGTAGAGAGTGAGAGGGGGCGGAGGCGGGGGTTGGAGCGAGCGGGGGCGGCCGCGGCGGCGGACTCTGAATGAGGGAGCACGGGGGCGGGGGGGGGGGCGCTGCAGGGGAGACTTGAAAGGGGACAGTGGCGGAGGGGCTGATGAAAAGCTGCGGGCGGTGGGCGGTGGGGGTGGGGGCGGAGGAGGGCGGCGCGAGGGCTGGAATTGGCGCGCCAGCGAGGGGCGGGCGCTCTGAAAAGGTGCGGAAAGAGCCGGTGTTATCCGCGCGGCCTGGATAATAGCTTCGGCAGCGGGCGGAGTCTGCCTCCGGCCTACCGCTCGCGCTCCCCAAGTCTGCGCAGTTGGCACGCTCTCGAGAAAGCGAACATTTTGGCACGGGCAGGAGAGCGTTTCCTCAGATGACGCAGTTTTCCTACTGGATAATTATACGAGGTAATCATATCTTCTAGAATAGACAATCAAAATAAAACGCAGTGTGCCTTTCCAGCACTTGTTGAGACCAGATAACAGACCATTCAAACAAGACAATTTGTAGAGAGAGCCATTTGCGAGACTATTTCCCTGATATTTTCAAAGAGTTCCCGATTTCATTTGCTACGTACTTTGCACAATGTACCATACTATTCACCAGCCGGACAGTCGTGGGAGTGTGAAGAAAGTATCATGTACAATGATTGAAAGGTTTAATGTTTGTATACATTTTAACATTACGTGCGGAAATAAAAAATGTCAATAATAATTAAAATACTGGTAAGATTTTAAAAGAAAACAAAAAAAATATTCCTCCACGAAATGAAAATTACTTCTTTTTTGGGGTTTATTCGCTTGAAAGTCTGAAAAAACAACATTCGCAACAATCTTACTCCCCACTTTCCCTCGAGGCAAACAAGATTGTTTTAAGATTTTGTCATAAATATCTTAAGGCGAACTAAAGAGGGCGTCTTCATGAATAGTAGTTGAACTTCTCCCTGTCATACATTTTCTCAACGCACACACAATGCTACAGAGGGGCTAAAGTTTGGCCCAGCGCATTTCTAAATTCACATCTATACACAATAGATAATCAGTGAAACGGCGCCGGGAAGTAGCGACTCATCAGCTGAAGAGTCTAGAAGTGAATAGAAGCGACGAACGCGGATTCGAGGGGATGAGTAAAAGGAGGGGAAATGAGGGGAAATGAGGAGGGGGGTGCACTAAAGAAAAGCGGCAGGACAAAGCGCGAGGGGAGCGAACGAGGCCAGCGAACACGTCCCCTCTCGGGGCGGGGCTACATTGAATGGAAGTGGCGACTTGTGCGCTCCGAAGCCCTTTAAACCGCTCCTGGCGGAGGGGCGCCGCGATCGGGTCTCGAGCGTCCAGCCGCCCGTCACGCGAATGATCCATCGGGTGGCGCATCACCTGCTGCGACGGCAGTGGTAGGTTTTCCCGATATTTGCGACTCCACGGGGCGGTGGAAAGAAGGGCGCGACATCAATTCTTCAAAATCCAGATGTGTGCGACGGACCGTGACAGGTTATTACATATACACTCATGCTATAACTTAAGATACTGATAACACTCTTTGGAACTTGCAAAAAACTATATTGTGTTATACACGAAGTGAAACAGTCGACTCTAAGGCTTTTTCGAGGTTTGTATAGTATATTTATAGGTGATTATGAACGAAAAATTGATATGCTTCATTTTGCATATTCCTATTGAACGTGTTGTACCTATCATTAACAATGCAGGCAGTTTTTAGCAAAAATGTCTGCAGTTTTGTGCAAATATAAATCTTTTGCAACTATTGTATTTTTTCTCGTCTGTGTGTAAATATAAACAACTATTAAGCTACTTCTACGATATTTGTTGTGATGAATGCCACATGTCTTATGACACATCACATTTTCTCAGAAATAGTATCTAGGGTAAAATTAAGTCTACCATGTGTGTCTTCTCGGATAATAGTCTTAAAAAAATATTAATAAAATGTATAAGAACTAAAAAAACATATTTCCCGCACTCATATAGGCACAAACGACTTCGCTTATCAACGGACATATTTTTCCTTTTAGGCCTAAAAGCGTTTTTATGACGTTTACCGTCGATGACTGGCACCGTGCCCTTTATTGGGCTCGGATCCGAGGGCCTCCACTTCCCCAGCGTACAGTTACCCGCCTGCCTCCCTCGCATTGTGCGTGCGTGTGTGCGTGCGAGTGCGGTGGGAGCGGAGCGGCGGGGGTGGAGCGAAGTCCGCGATTCGGTGCGTCCCACGAGGCCGCCGCCCACGCAGAGGGCCAGGACAGGACGCTGTTCCCTCGCGGCTCCTCCCGCGCCGCGCAGCGCCACTTGGCCATCCGCGTTCCGTTCCAGTCTGTCACTCTCTGCTAGGCGATATCCTCCCTCCCTCCCTCCCTCTCCGCTATTGGTTGTTTCTGATTTTCTGGAAGCAGATTCTCATCTTTATAACTCTTTCAATGGCCCATGAACCTTTTAATCTTCCTTCGACATCCACACAATTTCTTGAGTTCGTAAACTCGTGTTTGTCCCACAACATAATCGAGGACTTTCATCTTTTCTCTTCGTATTATTTTCTTTCTTTCTATACTAGGACTCTTTTCCCTCCACCTATTTTTTCTTTATTTTTATGCCGTTTTCACATCCAACTTCCCTGAGATTTGTATGATTGTCATACCACGCTCGCAAACTTCCATTTACGTTTTTCCTTTTTTTCACTTCCTTATTTTGCTTGGTTTCCTACAATCTTTTGCGTTTTACGTAATTAAGCCAATCGTTCTTATTGTTTTTCTTTGCCGCCTACTTCAGCTCCTCTATTCTTTATAAGCGTGCCATTTCCAACCTCACTTTTCTTCTTCTGGTAGAGTGCTCGTTCAAGTGCCGACATGTTCTCTGTCGAGCGCATTGCCTCCTCTTTCGCTTCCGCTAAAGGCGCGAGCGCGGGACGGGACGGGGCGGGACGGTTCGGGGCGGAGTGGGGTGGGACGGGGCGGAGCGGGGCGTGTTGGTGCGGGGCGGGGTTTGGCGGGGCGGGGTGGGGGTTGTGAGGTGGGGCGTTGTGGGGCGGGGCGGAGAGACGTGGGGCGGGAGGGCGAGGCGGGGCGGAGAGACGTGGGGCGGGAGGGCGGGGCGGGGCGGAGAGACGTGGGGCGGGAGGGCCGGGGTTGGGTTGGTCGGGGCAGGGTGGGGTGGGGCGGGGTTGGGCAGAGTGGGGTGTTGTGGAGCGGGGCGGGGCGGGGTGGAGCGGGGCGGGGCGGGGTGGAGCGGAGCGGAGCGGGGCGGGGCGGGGCAGAACGGGGTGCAGAGGTCGCGGACAAGGCGGCGGTCGTTCCCCGCAACGAGCAGGTGAGGGCGCGGCCCCAGCGGCCTCCTGCGCCGGATCGGCTGGCCTCGCGGAGCGGCGTGGAAGCCGTGGAAATCCCGACGGCGCGTGGGCGGGGCCACCTACTTTATTTCGAATGAGAGAAGTTGCTTTTCACCACTTCGAATTAATATGAAAATTCTATTTTAATATGCATAGGTAATTAAGCAAGTGGTCTGAATATTAATTAACCAGGAAGAATATTTTCATGGAAAAACAAAATCTGAGAATTATTATTGAAATTAATTAGTTTTAAAAATAGTAAGCAGATTGAGAGTGTATTCCTAAAGAAGAGAATAAACGTATGCAGTGTTGTACTTTGCTTAACAATTAAGTAACCAGTATTGTATTCTGACAGAAATAATTAACGACGTACTAACATAAATAATACACGAGTAGTCTACATGCGCAATTCTTTGAAAATGAGATGGCTTAACAAATTAGAAAAAACTCACAAAGGTTTAAATATCTAAAACTGAAACACATTAGGGAACGATGTGTCCACAATTAAAACGTGAACTAGTGCATGATGTAACAGTGTTACATGAAAGGCAAAACATGTAAAAATGAGGCAATATACGTTCTTGAACATTTCAAAACAAAGCAGAAAAAATCTTTCACTGTTTTTAAATTGAAAATATTTTGGAATTTCCGACGATATCGGCATTCCGATGAAAATATTATCCCGGCTGACAGAAATGACAGTTTCGTGGAAGACACAGGCATTGTGAGTTTCAGCTGTTATAACACCGCTCATATGACTTTATTATGATATTTACTATTTTATAAGCCTTACACGAACGCTGGTGAGGAATGAATTCTTTTGATGTTTTGATAAATCGGACGGCGGAGCAAAGGTGACACGAGAAAAAGGGGAAATGCATGAACCAAAAAACACCTGCCGCGGAGCCGCCTGTGCACCACGAAGCCACGTGGACGGACCGGCGCACAGTGGAAAATTTTCGCCAAAACCTGGCCAAAAGTCGAAAACTCAAATTTCGAAAAATAGGTATTTGCATTATAGGGATAGAAAATAGATTAAATTCTGTATTAAATTCCGTTCAACTGAATACTGTAACTTTATTAGGTGCATGACACCATTAGCCCAAACCTGCTCTTGTTTTGTATCTCCCGCGCTGCGTTTGAGAGGCTGCTATGTGGCTATGCATGTTTAATAATTTCAGAACATGCCGTCATTTCGAATTTTTGCAAATTGGCATTAGATCCTTATTTCTAAACATTAAATAAGTATTCATACCAAATTTGGTATAAATTGATTGATATTTAGACTTATGGCCAGATTTTCCATCATTTTTTCCACTGTGCGGCGGAGTTTATATCAGAGTCAGCGTTGTTGCTGTCTCTGTAGCGACTCTAACTGGGAGGTCCTAGGGTTCCAGTCCCGACAGTGGTGGATTTTCGACAAGTTATATAGCTAAGTCGAGTTCAGCCGCTGTCTGAAGAAGAATTCTAGAATCCAGCGGCTCTGATCGATCGTTTTCCGTTGTTTCTCCGATCAATAACAGGCGAATGCCGGAGATAGCGTAACAAAAGAATAACGGACCGCGCGAGATATTTTCTTCCTTGTTTTCTCCTCTCTCTTTATCCACACACTTACACATACACGCGGCACTACTACACATGTCGGAAGACCAGCCGGGAGATTAGTGCTTGTCCCGGATGGGGTGGAACCCCTCCAGTGGCAGATACTTGGAGAGGGAAAATTCTCTCTCAAGCCGACTTGTAGGTCAACGCGGTATCTCACCATCCAATAGGGGAGAAACCCAGTCCCTTCCCCCGAAAATACATTAACTACACTAACGAGACTGATGACAGTTGCCATGCCTGGAAGTCAATCAATCCACGTGGACGACCCTAGATTTCGTGATCGACGATCAGACAGACTTTTTGCCGTACATCAAATTTTCAGTATTAAGGACACACACCTCGAAGAGGCGAGCGGGGCGTGGTTGCGACAGGAGCGGGGGCAGCCGCGCGTTTGAGCGTCGAAGGTGCGTGGGGCGTCCGCGCCGGCGACGGCACACCCCTCCGCCGGATCCAGAGAGACATCCAGTTACCGGTCGCACTCCAGAGGGGGCGGCGCGGGAGAGGCGAGCGACGAAAATAGAATTGACGTGGAATCACGAGGGCGCGCGTTCGCCCGTCGCGAGCGGAAAAGCGCGGGAGCAAGTGCAGGGGCGGCGCGTCGAGGGGCCGCCGGCGCTGCGGTTAGGGGCTGCCAGGGCCGCGACGCGAGGGGCGCGCCCGTGAATTTGTGTCGCTCAAATTGCCAAGGACGATTCGCGGAACCTTCGCCGAAATTGTAATGGATGGGGGTTGCGAGCGTGAAAGGATGAAATGAACTCAGCGATTCCCTGATTTCAAGAGCAGAACTCGTGTGAATACTGAAAATAATAATAGAAATATATTTTATAATTCACGTTCAATCAGGAAAAATCCAAGAACCAGTATTTATGAGTTTGATATGTGATAGCGCCTTTCAGCAATAATAAACTGGAAAACCTTTAAATTATGATTGATCGTTACTGGTAGCTAAGAAGTAATGTTTTTCCTGAAATAAAGTGATCATCTGTCTAACGAGAATGCTTTCATAAAATAGATTAACTATAACAATACAAATCCGGGTAACAGACGCTTAAAATTCCCAGTAAGTTTAAAAACAATTAAAATGTTCCACATCTTTCATGAATACACCAGTTTTCTGAACCAGCGAAAGAAATTATACATCCCCAAAAAAGAAAACCAACATAAGTAAATGCGAAATATTTGTATCCTAGTTAATCACTAAAAACATTGTTTTACTAGATAACATGACACGTTACAAATGTAATAC
Organism: Gryllus longicercus; assembly: GCA_038098605.1. Lineage (NCBI taxonomy): Eukaryota > Metazoa > Arthropoda > Insecta > Orthoptera > Gryllidae > Gryllus > Gryllus longicercus. Next base: position 48,896 of record JAZDUA010001435.1, on the reverse strand, counting down.
TCCTCGTGTTTCAGAACGCCCCTAAAAAATAAAGTCAACAGAGGATTGTGGTCGGTTCGTCAACACGTTTGACAGGTCGTCAATACGCACAGTAGTGTTGTTTCAGTAACGGCCAAGCCAGACAATTTGGACTGGACGTTTATCGCTTCTTTGCGGAGGCGGAATCTCTACTCCTCCTACAGAACAAACTGTCACCAATGCAAAGGTTTAAGAACGTTTGGACTTGAGCAAATACGAGTGGAGACTAATGATTTTGTAAGTTAATAAGCACTAAAGCATTTGAGAAGTTGTACTTTTTCAGTTTTCAACAACTTTGTCATTCCCTCAATCTTACCGTACACAAGGAGTCATGCCAAATCTAGTGGTACTTCGATAGCACATACTTTCTCGTATTGCTTGTAACGACTACGCCTGCCAAAGTGTTTCCAACTAGCAAAAAATTGCCACCTCGCTGGGAATCGAAATCAGGTTCTTAGAGTTAACAAGTCGGTCACGATAACCTTACACCACCAGACACACATTCATATTCGACCTTCCCGACGTTTAAAAGGAAAGTTAAACGTTTGCTTTTGCAATTTCTAAAAAATCGAGCGAAATTTCAATTTTTCTATATCAAGGACTCACAAAACGTTGATTCTGGCTAAACTAGGCAGAGGACGTCGTAGATAGTTCAAAATAGGCAATCGCAAGAAAATTCGGCGTTTCCTGGCGCACGATTACATAACTTTCTCTTCTTGCGAAGAATTCGTAAGGCGAGAAAGTTACAAAACCTGGGAATTTTGGAATTTAAGTGAGAGGAAAAATAAATGTAACTTGCATCTCAAGAGGGCTATTCTCAGCTGACTAACCATTGCCTGGTTGGCCAACCACTCCACTATCCAGGGCTGACCAAGAGTTCGGTTGAGGGCATTGTGGCCCGAAAATTACCTAAGGCAACATCGGGGCTTGTTCCTTCCGCCACCTAATTCCCCTTTCCCGTGTGAAGCCCGCCTTATTTCTAACCCACCGCAACCTAGCTGATGTACACCGGAGAGGAGGCCTTGGGAAACATAAATAAAGCAGAAGCTTGGTGCCATTTCCATTTCCTTGGTGAAATGGAACCATTCACATCTTGGCAATGTAAACTTGAGCATAAACATAAGATGTGACCGTGAAAATTTGCAAGCTGCAAGATTGCACATTCCGGTTCATGTGATCTGAGAACACAGCAGCGTGCAACGAACTTCTTCAGTTTTCTAAAGTCTAAATAATTTGAGTTTGTAAGAGCATTTGTCATTCATCATCCTAATTGCTCATGAAACGCTTCATAGAATCATTCTTGGCGCTAAATGAAATAGTTTTCATTCATGCATGGTCACGTTCATTTAATACCGTTCGACTCACATACGTCTGTGCCAAGTATTTACCGTATCGATATCGATGAGTGGCTGAGTTTACGTTTTCGTTCTTCGCGGTCACTGAAAATGATACGTTCAAAGAAAAAAGTTCAAGGGAAAATAGATGTTTACGTCCTCGCTTCTATATTAACGTTTTATTATGAATGGCCTTTATAGCCCAGCCAAATGGTATGGCAGAGGACAGAGGAAAATATACAATAATCTTTTAAGAACCTAAACCGTTCTTATGACAGAAAACTACTAACAGACAATTTTGTAGAAAAACAACATGTATTTTTGTTTACTGTAGTGACACTTTTCTATAAAAGTAGCAGTTATAGAAAAACATCTAAAAAGTCTACGTTTTACCAAAATTTAATCTGCTGTAACGCCTAAACAGTGTGACGAAAAATAGGTAAGAAACATAATTCCTGGCCATTTTAATGTTATTTTTCTATCAAAACGTCTTTAATAAAACAGCTACTTCACGTGTCATAAATCGAAAAGGATTCAATGAAAGGCTATAAAAGTGCTTAGTTTTTAAGTTAAAAGCTACCACTTACAAATTTCTATGTGTTTCAAAATTAGATAAATATATGTAGCATTTCTTTTATTATTAAACATTTCAAAGCTTGCAATATTAACTGTATTTGATATTGAATGTTTTGAATTGTTAATAGTCAATGAAAGGTAATCAAAAATATTCCTATTGCTTGTAATGTAAAATTGTAAATCAGGTTGTGATCGCTTATGATCACAAATTTGCACAGCGATCTAAAACAAAACAAAATAAATAAATACATCACTTCCAAGGTGGCAAAGTTGATATTCTGCTTCAGGTCTAAAACAATAATTAAAAAAACAGAGGAATGATAAAGAACACAATTCAGTAGTGCCTGGCTGGGCGCGTTTTGCCCCCGTGGCCGGATATTCTACTTCAGCTCTAAAAAAATAATTAAAAAACCAGAGGAATGATAGCAAAACCACAATTGAGTAGTGCCTGGCTTAGCGACTGACCTGCAGCGATGGCGGCGGGCGCACGTCGGCGGCCGAGTAGAGCACCGTGTGGAGGCCCGCCGGCGGGCGGCGCAGGTAGCGCGAGGCGGGCTCGATGAACACCTCCTCTACGTTGGTGGTGACGGAGCCGTCGAACAGCCCGTCCGCCGTCACCACGCCCTGCACCACCGCCTCTTCGTTCTCTGCGCACACAGAAGCAGCGCGGCGTTACGCTCGCCACTCGCAGCTCCAGCGATCGTCTCTGAACGGGCCGACGGAAAACAGATCGAAAATGCATCATCTAAAGCTAGATGCATTCGTGAAGTAAAATGTAAAGTGAAAAAAAATTTCCCTTTGATTGGAAAGAAAACTATTGTAATAAAAGCATGCAGATTTGTAGGTTTTTTATTTCGTCAAAAGCAACCTAAGCTAAATGAAACCTTTAAAATAATTGTAATTAAGAAAAATAATATTCATCTCAATTTATGGTAAATAGTTGTTACTGACTTATCATTAAAAAATGTTCTTCTACTTTGCAGATTACATAAGTTTTTATGAGAAAAAATAGCATTTTTTTGAAGTAAGATCCAACAGAAAAAACTGCCTCAGTTAAAATGCCTCTAATATCGCTACATATTCGCGTTTTTCGCCGCATTTTAATTGCCAATTCTGAAAGACACCTAACGAGAAGAAATAAGAATTGCTTTTGTAAGTCGTAGTCTCATTAACATTCACTCAGAAAAAAGATCCCTTTGATGGGAAAGAAAACAATTGTAACCTAGCATGCAGATTTGTAGGCTTTTTTATTTCGTCAAAAATTACTTGTTTAGGTTTAATGTTAGGCCATATTGTTAACAAAGATCTCTAATAATTGCATTGCAACATATTTTTTTCATTACAATTTCATGCGATCATATCTTTATATTAATGGACATAAAATAACATTAAACTCGACTGTCACCTGAATAATTTCAAATTATTGAAATAGCGCATCACGTGTCTGTTAACACAATGATAGTGATAAATCGATATCGTCCCGATGAATGACATGTTGAGCACTGAGAGCCGCAGGCAACAGAACTTCCATCAAATCCTGTAAATGTTCGACATGCATTGTTAGAGTAGTTTCTGTTGAACTGAATCATGAGACATTTCTGAATAAAATAGAGTAACAACGAGATTTACGAATAATGTTGCCTGCGTTATAAATAGAAGTATTCGTGCGACGCCATAAAAGCGCACACATATCAAATACATTTCCTGGAACCGTCCCGGACAAAGAGACCATGCTATGTGTTCTCGGAGTGCAGAGTCAGCCGGGGCGTGGGAATGGCCGGGGACTATGCTTTCAAAGGCTTCGCGGGGCGGAATAAAAAAGAAGAGCCTCACTAGGGATTAGACCACAGAAAGGAAATGATATCAGAACATTTCTACCTCGGGAGCTCCACGTGCAGTTCTTTGGGGGCATGTCTGCTGCGTTAAGCTCTTTATAAGCTTGTATCCTCTGGCGTGAGTCGGAAAATCCAGGTTTCATTTGAAGTCTTAGTTCTTGCGTCTACATTTGCATTGCTCCAGGCTAGATTAGAAACAGATTTTGTGTATTTTTCAGAAGCTATGTACCCTTAAAGCAGAACGCAAAAGTCCGGGATTTGCTTTATGTTTATATATCTTTATAAAAGGCGGGAAAGTAAGAATACTTGCAGAAAAATAGAAAATTATGTAGTAGATTTTATCAATATGCTTCTTTTAGGAACCATTAAAGCAAGGCTTTGGAGAATCCATCTATTACGACAAATTGAATGAGAGGGATAGATGATGAAAAAAAAATTAATGTTCTCATCATTTCTAATAAATATTGTATTATTAATTTCAAAGTACAAGCTAATTTTAAAATGAATCAAAAATATCTCTCGTCAGTACATATTAAAAACGAATTAAAACGCACTTTTCAAGGATTTATAATTAACTCAGAAACGAAGGGGTCAAAATATAACATTTATCTTGCAGTGTGTGTTACGAGTTGATAGAAAGTGTGTGTTTATATAATTCTTTTAAGTATTTGTGTTAACTGAACAGACGAACATAGGTATGCATTTTTTGTGAACCATTTTAAGGTGAATAAAGTAAATATTTTATACCATTAAGAATACTTTTCATGTATTTAATGATTAATATGTCCACATAAATCATCGGCCAATTTTCTTTTATCATTTAGCACAAGAAATACGACCGCGACTCGCGTCTTGCATCTCCTGACATCTCCTCTCCATGTTGAAGTACTTGCATGACCTATAGGATGGCCAAAGTATTCGCGCCATTTCCTTTGTGACATTACCTCTCATTGCTATGGAAATCATTAATGTACAACTGGCAATATCTTACCCGCGGAATGTCTTCGACAACATCCCATCTTGCCCCGACTAGCGCAAATATGTCTGCATGAAACAAATTGCCTGAAGGTATTGCGGAAACGTATTGGTAGTGTTAGGCAGGACCTTACAGTGAATTCGACGCAAAGTCGGTAATGGAACGATTTCAACATTTGTATGTTGTAGGTTATTTCTTGAAAACTGGCTTCAAAATTGATAGCGAGATTATTTTGAGTATTTGGATTTTTCGGGGGAAGCGTTGGCAGGAAATCAGTAGTTGGCGGCGGATGGACCGCAGTCGGTAGGAGTTGACGAGTTGGAGAGAAGTAGTGGGGAGTTGATGGCAGTTAGTGGAAGTGGTGAGTCAGAAAGGAAGAGGCAAGAAAATATTTTAAGATCGGAAACTGCAGATTTTATTCGAAGTCTTGCGTCTACTTTTCCATTGCCGCAGGCTAGAAATGATGAGAACATTCATTTACAGATTTTTTAGAAACTACGTACAGCCGACTTCGTTTATAGTGAACTCGGATATAGTTAACTAACTGTTATAGTGAACTTAGGTCATTTGTCCCGTTTTACTTAAATTAAAATAAGCGTAAGAAGATTCGATTATAGTGAATGTAGTAAATACAACGACCTGGAAATTAATTCCATCCAGGAAAATAATACTATATCGCCTCAATGCTACAAATTCCAACACTAGATAGCTTGAAAAAAATATTGTCGACGAAAGGTTATAATCGAAGAAGTCTCCCCTGAGGTGAATATAGCGGAGCAGGAATGAGGACCTTGGACCTTATTGATGGCGAGTATGCCACTCAGTTTCACTGCGGAAGCAGAGGCTGTGTCTCCTGCGTGGGCTTCAACTGGTGGTGGTGACACGATAATGCTTGCTTCAGCTCCAAGCTTCATGTTACTCGAAATATCGCGGGAGAAAACGCGTTGTGTTCGACGTACACGACAGGAAGCGCGCGACTGCCACAGCCCCACAGCCTGGCGCTAATCGCCATGCCGCATGGAAAAGCGATCAGTTTCATTAGCCGCTTGCGCCACCTCGCTACCGAATAGATCTCGGAATATGTTGTTAGGCGAGTACAAGGCCCTTCGGAGTGTGGGACGATTTTCCAGCTGTAGAAGAGGCATTGAAAGGTGACAATACTGCATTACAATGTTAGAGACAGTGGACATTGCAGATTCAAGTATAGAAAAAGCATGGAGTCTGGAGAAGGATCTAGAGAAATTACTAAATAAAGATGTTCGAAGCAAACACTTGAAAATAATTACAATTTGAAGACAAATAAAAATATCAAAACTTTCTGTTGATGCTGTTAATATATTGTGCTGTACCTCTATACGAATAAAATCATTGTGGAGAAATTCTATTTAAATTTGACATTATCGGATATAGTGAACCAAAAATGTTAATCCCCAGACGTTCACTACAACCGGAGTGGACCGTTCGCGCATTTAAATGGAGAGGAAAGCCCGAGGGGCGGGGGGGGGGGGGCGGTGCGCAATCGCCGGCGGCGGGCGCGGCGCGTCGGGGTGCAGGCTGCGTCCGCGGCGTCAATCTGAGCGCGCTGGCCGCTCCCCGGGGGTTCCCCGCGCGCGTCGGGGCTTCCCCCGGGGCCGCGGCCGCCGCCGCCGCGTCTTAGTACGAAGTCCCACAAGGGCGGCGCGGGCTTCTCGTGTGACGCCGCTCCGACCGCGCGTGTGCCGTGCGAGACGTTCCCCCGCCCGCCCCGCCCGCCCCGCCCGCCCCGCCCGCCCCGCCCACCCGCCTACGCTCTGCGCCTCGTGTGTGGATAGGTCGGTGGGTCGCCGCTCCCTCTCGCTCGCAGCTCTCTCGCACGCAGCCGCCAAGTCTGCAAGAAGAAGACTCAACGTCCGCTTTGGAGGATGGTGGGGGTACGTACGGAAACTGTCGGTTGTTAATCCTAGAGATCCTAGACACAGAGAGAAGGCTCAATCGCCGACATTTCAAATCATTTCACCCACCCAATAGTCCCGCTAAGCAGGTTTCAGAATTTAAAGAAAAATGATAACAAAGCAAAGGCCTCAAGGCCTGTAGTAGCCTTATAGAGATTTTCAAGGATATTAGTAATTGTTTGGAATATATTAATGATTCCTAACACACAGAATACTGCACAGTTCCAATTCTCCTGACAACTGGATATAAAATGTCGGGATCGGTGGAACAATGGTGAGAGTATGTACGAAAACCTGCTGTTAATCCTAGAGTTCCTAGACACAGAGAGAAGGCTCAATCGCCGACATTTCAAATCATTTCACCCACCCAATAGTCCCGCTAAGCAGGTTTCAGAATTTAAAGAAAAATGATAACAAAGCAAAGGCCTCAAGGCCTGTAGTAGCCTTATAGAGATTTTCAAGGATATTAGTAATGGTTTGGAATATATTAATGATTCCTAACACACAGAATACTGCACAGTTCCAATTCTCCTGACAACTGGATATAAAATGTCGGGATCGGTGGAACAATGGTGAGAGTATGTACGAAAACCTGCTGTTAATCCTAGAGTTCCTAGACACAGAGAGAAGGCTCAATCGCCGACATTTCAAATCATTTCACCCACCCAATAGTCCCGCTAAGCAGGTTTCAGAATTTAAAGAAAAATGATAACAAAGCAAAGGCCTCAAGGCCTGTAGTAGCCTTATAGAGATTTTCAAGGATATTAGTAATGGTTTGGAATATATTAATGATTCCTAACACACAGAATACTGCACAGTTCCAATTCTCCTGACAACTGGATATAAAATGTCGGGATCGGTGGAACAATGGTGAGAGTACGTACGAAAATCTGCTGTTAATCCTAGAGTTCCTAGACACAGAGAGAAGGCTCAATCGCCAATATTTCAAATCCTCTCACCGACCCAATAGCCCCGCTAAGCAGGTTTCAGAATTTAAAGAAAAATGATAACAATTGAAAGCAAGGGCTTTAAAGGTCTGTGAAAGTCTCATATAAATTTTCAAGGATATTATTTAGTAATGGTTTCGGATAGATTAATGATTCCTAACACACAGAATACTGCACAGTTCCAATTCTCCTGACAACTGGATATAAAATGACAGGATCGATGGAACAACGGAATTCACAACTCTGTCAGGCGACTCTATGCTCAACTGAAGTTCTTCGACATCACGCGGGAAAGAAGAAATTTATTTCGGCTTTTTTCGGCCATTCAGGACGTCCATACACTTGTCCAATACCAACTAAACAACAAGTGTAGAAGGCGTTGACTTGATTCATGAAATTGGTGGAAACGTCTTAAAAAGGTTTTCGCATTGACCGCGTGCTATCGCTGAAGTTCAGTTGAGCTGCCGACGTGTTTCATATGTACACCTACCACCAGAGTTGCATCTCCTCCTCAGTTTCCATGCACGCAGCCATGACCTGCCCATGGAAGCCGTGAGCTCAATTGCATGCGTAATTGTCGAGAGCGAAAGTGATGGCTGATTGCACTCTACTTCTCAAGCACGTCCTTCTTCCCCTCTTAGAACACGCTCCCTTTTGTCTAGTCCGGAAACCTATTCTACAGATACATTAATTCGCTTGTTTGTGACCAACCTCACACATATCTACGTTCGTACACCTACTTATCAGTACACTTGTGGGTCAGAAGTACAAGTAAATGTGATTATTCAATTACCATCAACTCATATGTTTGTCATTCATTCATCCTTTATCTATATTTTGTTGTTTACTTGATTAATATTTCTTTATCGAAATAATTTCTAGTTTGCGTCCCTATAAGACATTTTATTTATTTATTTGTTTCATCATCTTTTACAGTGATTTGCACAACAGTATTTTAAGTTTAGCAATGAATGTTTAGCTTGAAAGTTTCTTTTCAAAATTAGATCGCACTATCTTTATCTCTGATGGTAAACTGTCAGCCAGAAAGTATTTTTCTATATTTCTTTTTGTCTATAGATTGCGTCATCAAACAGTCCTCAGCTTCATGTTATGCTTCTGTATTCGTCGAAACATATTCACATGTGATTCCACTTCTTGCACAACTACTTCAAGTGCTACATTCTCACTAAACCTAACCATTTTGTATTTTGCACATTGAAGAAATATTCTGAATAAAATTTTTATTAAATGTAAAATTACCACATGTAGATATTCTTAAACAAGAATACATTTAAAAGAAAGTGTATGGAAAGAAAGAAGAGAGAAAAAGAAAGTAAATCACCGAGCATTTTTCTCAGTATTACGCATCAAAACTAAAAGACATTTGGGCTTTAAAATGATGCTACTTAATAGAATTTACATTTCAAAACAGTATTTAAGAGAATTAAAAGACACATTTTACTCAAATTATGATCACAACAAACTTTGAAACTTCAAAACCGAAGCTCAAAAATTAATTATAATTATTATCAAGCCGAACACAATTGTCAAATTATTGTCCGTAAATGTATAAAATTTATTTGTAAACGTTATCTCTTTCACTACAAGTGGGAGTAGACTAAGATCTAGAAGGGATAAGAATACATTCCAGCCTCTGCGAGGCGCGAGCTGAGAGTAGCGTGGGTAGAGCGCGAAGCATTTAGAAGTCGGCCACGATCCGCCGCTGAATCAGCGCATTCCCGTTCGGGCCATTCGTTCTCTCGGCCTTGACCGCCGCCTCCCCCGCCTCCCAACCCCACCAACCCGGCGGGGCCGCTCTGCGGCGTCGATGTTTCGGGTCCCAACGCGGCGCCGTATCGAGTCCCGACCCTGGCAGAGGCTCCGAGGGCAGCCAGAAGAGAAAGAACGCGCTGTGGGTTACTAGGCGCACTTCGTAACGACTCCCAGAGGCCGCGCAGCGCAGCGCGGCGCGGCGCCACCCCCCTCCCCCTCCCTCTCCTGCTCCCCCTCCGACGCCGCAGGCCATTTCTTCGCCTTTGTGGCCCTTGCGGCTGCTACCGCACTTACTTCTCTCGTTACGTGGTTTTCATTACCATCTCCTTTTTCGGGTTTGCGATATCATTCGGATAATATTCTTATCATGAGATGTCCGTGATTATTACATTCAATATTTGTCTGCAGCAATAACATCTTTATGATTAATTTTCTTACCATTTGATCCTTCTGTTAATTCCTAAAGCATCCTTCGATATTTTTTTTTTCTTTTATATGATTTTTTAAAAAATTCTTACCTGACTGGCCTCTATCTTTGTCTTCAAAGTTTGTTAATTTTTTCTACAAATTGTAAATTTATCTTGTGTTCAGTGCCATTTAATATTGCAAATCTCTTCTTACACTTTATTGCTTTCATGCATACGTCTAATGTGCTTAGACATCTTATCTTTAGGCTTCAATGCGGATCCTAGAATATTCCATACAGCCGCAGGTTGTAACCACAGCTATTGCCTTTTTCCACATTCTTGCAGTGCCTACCAAGCGAACCTCATCTCCTTGCTCTCCCTCCCCAAATCTTCTTCCCCCATCCCCTCTTGCACTTGCGGTAGTGAGCAGCCTTTGCGAAGGATCTCGTGCGCGTTTGCACTTCTATTGTAAATTCAGCTTCGACACCGCGCGCAGGACCGCCGCGCTTTCGCATCGTCGACACCGACACGCGAAGGCCTCTGGAGAGCCCCCCCTCCCCCCACATGCTGCTCCCAGCTCGCGCCCTCGCATTGCCCCCTCCGGACCTCTCGCCCTCCGCCCCCTCTCAGGACCTGCCCTCCCTCGTTTCCAGTCGCGTTCCGCCTTCCTCTTACCCCTCCCCTGCCTCTTTCCCTCCCTCCCGCGCCGGGCCGGCACCTCTGGCGTCATCCTCTCGCGCCGGAATTAAGTAATCCTGCCCCAAGGGCAGGGCCAAATTACTTTTTGGAACTTCCCGAATTTATATTTCGAAATAATTGAGAGCCGTTTCGATGGGAGGCCGTTCCGTTTATTCTTTCTTCGGGGCCAGGAAAGTTGCTTCCCTTGTTGTAACGAACTTTGCCCCTTGTTTGGTTTTTCGAAGAAGTTTCATTCCGGGGCTGAAAGTGGTCCACGAGTCGCAGTGAACTGCACGGCGCCGAACCCACGTGCTCAAAAGTGGCGACTTCCGCCATCGCCAGTTGTTCCTCTTGTAGCCCTCCACTGTTTTCGAATTAGGGCGTCTTAATTTTGTTTCCTTTGGGGATTTCGAGGAAGCTTTTGCAGCCAGGCACTGTCGAGGTAATGAGTCGCGCAGCGCCGAAGGGCCAAGAAGAGACAACCGAAGAGGCCCTTCCAACGAGCGCCATTTCGGTACTTTCACTCTTTCGCCCCGGGAATGAGGAAGACGATACGTCGACTCCCTCCCCATAGACATCGATAGAATTTAATAAAAGTTGATCTATGGGTTTTGAAAATTTCATTATTCATTGTAGGAACGGACCGATATTCAAGTGAGCGCTGTAAAAGCACTTTTTCAATGTAGCGCTTTTCATCGTCTAAGACGCATCACTGTAAAACTTGCTGCAAACGTCAAGGAAAATTAAAACTCTTCCAAATACGATAAGCGACTTCAAAGAACGGCTATAAATCTTCAAACGATATTGCATGAGTTATTAAAGTAAACGTATGCTATACGCTTTTTTGTCAGAAAGCATCAGACATCCTTCCCTATTAGTATGCGATCCTCATTTGCAAACCCAAGCTTCCCATTAGGTAGCTCTCTGTCTCTCTCATTCTATCACCATTACAAAGCCGCGGCTCGAAATTGAATGCATCTAAAGGGAGATTAGAAGAAATTTACCAGCTCACTCACGTCTCTAAGTAACTGCGCGAGTAAATTAAACACTCCTTAGAGTAATATTTTACGTCAACTGAGAACAGGGGAGTAGCACCCCATTAGATCTAAGAGGTTGCGGGTAATCCCCGATTTACTCGAGGTTCCTCCGGGCGAATTCCGGGATCAGCGCCTCCCACGCACGCGGTATCTTCGCAAGCGGCCACGCCCCCTCCCCAGTCCCAAAGGCCGCCCTGGGAATGGAAATGGCGCGGATTAACCCGCAAGCACTCTGATATAAACACTGGAGTTTAAAAAAAATTAAAAATGGAATGAAAAAAAGAAAGAAAGAATGAGGGAAGTCGTGCGTCTCTGACGGAAGTCCTTGGAGATCCTCCTCTCCGACACAGACAAGCGCCCTCGACGGGGACGCGGCCTTCCCTTCGCGTGACGCGCTATCTGAACGCACCCCGGCGACGTGTCTCACCTCGGGGCGGAAGCGCATCTGCGCGGGGCGGGGGCGGGGGAGGAAAACGCGACGTGGCCGCGTGGCAGACGGCCGCCGAGACGCCGGGTGGCCTTGGGGGATGATGGAAGTGGCGCCGCGCGATACGAGGCGGAGAGGGGGAGCTCTTGTAGGCGCCGGGTGGAGATGTGGGGGGCAGGCGGGATACTACGGGAAGGTGCTAGCGAAAAAAAGGAAGATTGGAAGCAGACGGAGGCGCACGAGTGACGGGACGGAGAATGAGAGACGAGGAGACTTACGATGAGAGGAGAGGAAAATGATTCGGGGAAAAAGTAGTTCTCCAGGAGAAAACGCACTAGGGCGCAGAGGAGTGATAGAGCAAACACGAGAATTGCCAATTTCTGTAACATCTTACAAAGCAGAAATATTTTTGGCAAAAAACAGGGGGCATCCTAAGACAAGCCCATTCAAGAGAACGTAATAGTTAAGTAACTAGTTCGAAGAATAAGAGAATGAGTCAAAATAAAAGAAAATCTAGTGGCGAGAGAGGGAGGAACTGATGAAGTAGATTCAGTGAGGTGAGGGCTGTGCAATGCAATGTGAATTATAGACAAAGCGATGAGAGAAAAGAACGGTGAGGTGGGGAAAATGAAGGTGAGAGCAGTGAAGTGATGAGGTGGTGTTGGTGATGGCATGGAGAACCCGCCCGATCGAGGCTGTAAGATCGCCGGGAGCAGGGGGCGGCGTGCAAGGCCTAGCAGCAGAGCCGGCGTCTTAGCGCGGGGCGCGTGGAGGAGGCCGGGGGGCGGCGGGCGGCGGGCGGCTGGCCGTGGGGGCTCGGGGGCGCCACATCCGTCTTCCGCCTCCCGGCCCCGGAGGCCTACGGCGCACGCAACTTCGCCCCTGCGGCGCCGCCGCTGCCGCCCACGCCCGCACCCTCGCCCGCGCCCGCGCCCTTGCTCTCCGCCAGCGCCCCGCGCCGAGGGCAAAAGTTGGCAGCCGGAGGCCAGCGACAACCATTTGCGGTTTCCCGAGCGCGGAGTGGGGAGGAGGGGGCTGGGGCGGAGTGGGGCTTTGCGGGGCAAGGCGGCGCGGGGCAGGGCGGCGCGGAGTGGGGCAGCGTGGAGTGGGGCGGTGTTGGGTGGTGCGGCGCGGGGTGGGGCGGGGTGGGGCGGGGTGGGGCGGGGTGGGGCGGGGCGGGGCGGGGCGGGGCGGGGCTTTGCGGAGTGGGGCGGGTAAGGGCGGGTAGGGGCGGGGCAGAGCGGAGCAGGGCGGCGCGGGGTGGTGTGGGCGGGGAGGAGTCGGGTGGGGTGGAGCGGGGTGGGGCGGGGCGGGGTGAGGCAGGGTGTGGAGGGGCGGGGAACGTGGCGGGGTGGCGCGAGACGGAGCGCTGCTGGGCAGGGGGGAGGAGGGAGCGGTGTGGGTCGGGCCGTGGCGATGCGTGGTGGTAAGGGGGCGGGGCGGGGAGCGCGCGGGCGGAGGCTGGATCTTGGCGTCAGTGCGTCTGGGGCGTGGGGGGAGCAGGGAGGGGGAAGGCAGGGCTGCGCAAAACAAGCCAAGTGAAGCGACCGCGTTTGTTCCACGACAACGCCTCGCAACGAATGGCACAGCCTGCAACACCCTTTCTTGTACGTGCGCGACTTGATCAGTATCGCTGAGTTAAGTGTACAGAAAGAAGGCGCTAATAAAAAGAAGAAATATTATGGCTTTGGTGTAACTCAGTAGATCAATCGACCACTTTGAGTTAAAATCAGATCTATTTAACAGTTTGCTGTGATTAAAACAAACGTACATGAAAAATATTTATAACATGCATTATAATATTCAACAATATTAATAATACACCGTTTTTCAAAAGTCTTTGAATAGTAGATCTCAAATTAATTTTTTTCATTGCATTCATCCCTGAATTACATTGATCCTTTTCTATCTTCAACACAGTCATGTCAGTCAATATTTTAACATTTTATTATTTAAAAGTCCTCGGTGTACTGTAATACATTTTCAAGAATGTATTCAGTGACATTTCCGTCCATGTTCACACATAGAAAGGGGAATTCATGTTTCCAATCTACTAAGTATTTTTTTACATTAACTCTAAATTTTAATTTCATATTAATTCCATAACTTGAAATAATAATTTCCTTTTGATATTGCTTATCAAAGCTACATGTATTAATTTTATTGTCATATTCTACCATCATGATGTGTCAGAAAGATGAACGAAAATTGATTTGAAAAGCAATACAACTAAGATATTTTAAAGTTTTAATAACTTGATTTAAGATCATTTTTTCAATGAAAGGTTACTTTAAAGAAATTTTTCGCTGTGCACAATTGACATCAATATATATTTTTTTTTATTTGTGATTGAGTTGAAGTAAGTGAGCACAACAATGTTAGTATTTAGTTTTCAATGCCTTTCGTTTGCAGGGGGCGGAAGAGGCCGGCTTGCGTCGCAGGCGAGCAGGACACCCCTGGGCGCATGGGCGCCGGCGCCGGCGCCGGAAGCGGGTGCGGCAATGGCTGGGTCGGAGCGTCTCGACGCAGTGACATCGCATTTTGTTCGAAAATCTGAGACGTCAAGAGAACGATGTTTTTTTTTATTGGAAGGCAGAATTGAATTACAATAAAATACAAATGGATATTTTGGAATCACTAAGAGTATGAAATCACAAAGAGTATGAAATTAAACATAACTTTCTGTTGTAAATTTGTGTTGCATGAATCACACTTTTAAAATGATAGTTTATTCTAAAATACTTTTACTGTCGTAAAAGTAGTTTATTCTAAAATACTTTTACTGTCGTAAAAGTCTTAGGTCTATGTTTCCTTAGAGAAGAAATAATATTTATTACAGAATATATGAGTTTACGCAGCATAAAATATACTAACATTATGTTGAAGGGTAGGAATTTTTAAAAAAAATTGTTAATAGTCAAATCAATCACATTGATCCCTATACAGTATTTGAGTAAAACTCTGCGTGTGTGGATGTGCTATTGTGCAGATGTGCGGTTGCTATGTGCGGTTGCTTCACTCGCGGCTACACCACTCTCCGTATACAAATTGAGACGTGTGAGCTGTCATATTAGCAAAATAGCGAAAAAATGATGCTGTACTTAAATTTAACTATTAGCATCATGAAAACCTACAAGTAATTGTAACGGTGATTATAATTTTGAAATTGCAATAAGACCAGTTCATATCCCCTATGGAGGAAAATACTAGGTCATTGGGTGTTGGGTACTTTTGAACGGGAGTATACTAACATTATCAGCTACTACGATTCATTGGTAAGTCCAATGCCAGGTACTGAAAGAAAGTATTTGAATAAAAATGGGCATAAAATAAATTTTTAACTCATGAAAATATTTTGAAAACAGTTTAGAGCGTCGAACATTTTACTAGTGTAAGAGATAACTGAAAATTAGCAGTGAAATGAACGATCCCCTGATTCCCTGATAAAATTGTATGTAATGTAAGAAATGTAGAATATTAGAGAAATAGTTTGAAATTAAATAAAATATTTACAAGTTTGCAATACGGAAAAATATCATACAGAACTCAAATCCACTTTTACCAAATAAGAGTAAATATTAAATTCGAATTGATCTACATCATACTAGAACATTACTTACTCTAGGGAAATCTGTAATAAGAAACAATAATGGGCAATCGATGTCACGATTACTACTTTTATTATTATTATTATTATTATTATTATTATTATTATTATTATTATTAACAAATAGTTTATTTTTTAAGTAAAACTAAACAAATCTCAAAATAATGAAATATAAAACAAAATTTCAGAATATATTCAACAATTAAACCAATAGTGTAGAAAATAATTTTTAAAAATTTAAAGTAAAACAGCATTCCTATTCACACTATTTTTGCTTTCTTCATTTTTCTTTCCAAGTCATATTGCTCCTAACTACGTAATAAAAAATTAAAAAACATGGTCATGATAAAGTGATGCAGTCGCCTGCGTATTGAAGGGTTTGTAGGAGAGTCGACGCGTGAAACATGGGGAAATTGGGGCGGCGGCGGCGTGGGTGCGCGGAACAATGGTGAGAGTACGTACGAAAACCTGCTGTTAATCCTAGAGTTCCTAGACACAGAGAGTAGTTCAATCGTCAATATTTCAAATCCTTTCACCCACCCAATAGTCCCGCTAAGCAGGTTTCAGAATTTAAAGAAAAATGATAACAATTGAAAGCAAGGGCTTTAAAGGTCTGTGAGAGTCTCATATAAATTTTCAAGGATGTGCAAGTGATGCAGTCGCCTGCGGATTGAGGGGTTTGTAGGAGAGTCGACGCGTGAAACATGGGGAAATTGGGGCGGCGGCGGCGTGGGTGCGCGGAACAATGGTGAGAGTACGTACGAAAACCTGCTGTTAATCCTAGAGTTCCTAGACACAGAGAGAAGGCTCAATCGCCAATATTTCAAATCCTTTCACCCACCCAATAGTCCCGCTAAGCAGGTTTCAGAATTTAAAGAAAAATGATAACAATTGAAAGCAAGGGCTTTAAAGGTCTGTGAGAGTCTCATATAAATTTTCAAGGATGTGCAAGTGATGCAGTCGCCTGCGGATTGAGGGGTTTGTAGGAGAGTCGACGCGTGAAACATGGGGAAATTGGGGCGGCGGCGGCGTGGGTGCGCGGAACAATGGTGAGAGTACGTACGAAAACCTGCTGTTAATCCTAGAGTTCCTAGACACAGAGAGTAGTCTGAATCGTCAATATTTCAAATCCTTTCACCCACCCAATAGTCCCGCTAAGCAGGTTTCAGAATTTAAAGAAAAATGATAACAATTGAAAGCAAGGGCTTTAAAGGTCTGTGAGAGTCTCATATAAATTTTCAAGGATGTGCAAGTGATGCAGTCGCCTGCGGATTGAGGGGTTTGTAGGAGAGTCGACGCGTGAAACATGGGGAAATTGGGGCGGCGGCGGCGTGGGTGCGCGGAACAATGGTGAGAGTACGTACGAAAACCTGCTGTTAATCCTAGAGTTCCTAGACACAGAGAGAAGGCTCAATCGCCAATATTTCAAATCCTTTCACCCACCCAATAGTCCCGCTAAGCAGGTTTCAGAATTTAAAGAAAAATGATAACAATTGAAAGCAAGGGCTTTAAAGGTCTGTGAGAGTCTCATATAAATTTTCAAGGATGTGCAAGTGATGCAGTCGCCTGCGGATTGAGGGGTTTGTAGGAGAGTCGACGCGTGAAACATGGGGAAATTGGGGCGGCGGCGGCGTGGGTGCGCGGAACAATGGTGAGAGTACGTACGAAAACCTGCTGTTAATCCTAGAGTTCCTAGACACAGAGAGTAGTCTGAATCGTCAATATTTCAAATCCTTTCACCCACCCAATAGTCCCGCTAAGCAGGTTTCAGAATTTAAAGAAAAATGATAACAATTGAAAGCAAGGGCTTTAAAGGTCTGTGAGAGTCTCATATAAATTTTCAAGGATGTGCAAGTGATGAAGTCGCCTGCGGATTGAAGGGTTTGGAGGAGAGTCGACGCGTGAAACATGGGGAAATTGGGGCGGCGGCGGCGTGGGGGCGTGGGGAGTGAGAGGTCCACAGCGAGAACGAGTTGGTTTCACTACAGTTCTAAGGGAGACTCCGGCGTGGTTTCGAGAGGGAAGGAACGTTTAGTCGCGGGAGTTGTTGCGCGGGCTTCGGGGACTATCAGCGGCTTAGGCGGCTCCGGGAAGCAATTGATGTCTCCGCAGGGCCTCTGATCGGGAGGTCCTAGGGTTGGAGTCCCGACGGCGGCAGGATTTTCGGTACTAGCTACACAGCTGGGTCGACTTCAGCCGCTGTTTACAGGAGACTTCTACCGGCCGGCTACAACGTTAGGTCGTTTCCCGTGGTTTCTCTAATGAACACCAGGCGAATGCCGGAACAGTGCCCTAACAAACGAGACACACGATATTTCTTTCCTCTTCTTTCTCCTATTCGCTCCTCTTACACTTACATGTATCACAAGTGCACGCACATACACTTTCACTTACACTATCCCACTTGTCTGGGGACCACTCGGGCTTTTGCTCCGGCACGGGTGGAACCTCCCTGATGAAAGATATCCTTATGTGAAAAACAACAACAACAAAAACCGCAAGGTGACGTGTGTGACGCAAAAAAACCGCAAGGTGACGCACTGCACTGCGTTTCCCTTCACATTGTGCACTGCACAATGCACACTGCAAGCGAACAATACGAGAGTTTTTTTTAGTGTTTTGTTGTTGCTGAAATGTTTGCATCGAAATCACGGAAAAATACGGCACGCGCGATCCTGGCGTAGTTTCCGTCCGTAGTGCGTGCGGCCGGGTCACGCAGCGTGTGGTGAGTGCGGACGCAGCGGAGGAGGGGGGCTAGCGGGTGTTTCGGGGCGCGAAGAATGTGTTGACTTATTTATTTGGGCGCCCGCGGCGAGATTGCCCCGAGGCGTCGCGGTGCTGCCACACAGAGGGGCGGCCAGGGAGTCTAGGGCGCGGGGCGGGGCGGTGCACTCTACCCTAGGGACGTGCGCTCGCCCACTTAGCTCGCGCGCCCCGCCCCGCCCCGCCAGCACTCCGCTGCGCCGCCCTCGAGAACGCCTGGGACCGCGCGGCGCGACGCGGTGGGGCCCTGGGCTCCCCATATCGCCCCCGCCGCCCCCGCCGCCCCGCCGCCCCGCCGCCGCCGCTGTCACGTCGCGACACCGAGCGCGTCGGGTTCCGGGTTAACGCTCGCCGTTTGCGCCCATGGAACTACCCCGTGTGTTTGGCTGGGAAGAAGTTTTTATCTTTCCTTTTCATCTGGAGGGTCATTGCTCTTGGGCACACGTCTTTTTCTCGGTTTCCTTCTCACGTGGTTGCACCTGCATTTCGATTACTAGAAACGCTCATTTCCAATTTGTTGAAGAATTGCATTGCTGGAACTTAAGTCAATTGTTCTTTTTAGCCGTGAAATGGTAATGTGATTTAGAATTTTTGTTCTTCGTTCTTTTTTCAAGGGATTAGACTTTGCAAGTACTATTTGTCCACATGACACGGTTCATTCAAATTGTATGTAAAAGATGGAGTGACGATGATTATTTTATTAAAACAAGAGATATTCTAAAAGAGGCAGTACGTTCAATACGCTTAATACAATTAAAACGTTTTACAAATACTTTTCATCTGTTATACAAATGAAATGCTCAGAAGTACATTATCCTATGCCACATGCGCCTGAAACTGAGTTATAAGGGAAAATGCTATATTACATTATTACATACAAGTAGTCCCACATTATAGAGCAAAGCAGAATTATTATTACATCAAATGCGATTAAAAAATTACATTAGGTGGAGACAATAACGAATTACGCATGTTTTTCCTACATCTTGAATTAATCGTGAATAGACTTTTTGCAACCTAGCAGTAGCTATTCCCACTATTCTCACAATTTCATGTCATTACATTACATTAATCTGTATTCCTGTGCAATTAGCCACGATAATGCGACCACTATCCTGACCGTGAAAGAAAAGAAACAATTTGAAATCTGAGCAAAAATCTAATGGTAGGTCTAGTCGTAAAAAGTGAAAATTGTAGTTCACATTGAGAATCACAAAGATTCGGTCCCCGATCAAGACACCCACGCTCGAAAGTGCATGTCTCTCGTATTCGTTCTTCCGCTCACGACAGCAAAACATCGCAGTCTCCGCGCGCAAGACCCCCACACGTGTTCACGACGTGAAACCTCAGTTTGCACGTTGGCTTTAGTCTTTCGTCTTCCGTCCTAGAGCGGAAACACCAGCTCATTTGCATAGTCGTAAACACGCAACGTTAACGGCATACTTGCGATAACGTTTTCTGTGATAATAGATTTTCCTGACACGTTACGCGTCCGAACTATTTCTAGGCTTTGGTACTCAATTTGCATTTCTACTAGCTTTTCATCGCAGTAATTATGAGGACACTTTATCTAAAACGAGTAAAAATATGAGATGATTTATAGTTTTGCTTTAGATATACTCTCGTAATTTGTCGCCGTCATTTTGCCACTTTTACGCTAGCAGGAAGTTCGTAGCAAAATGAAGTGACTATACTGTTGAAAAAAATCACGTCTATTTGGAATTTTCTTGAAAAAGGTGATATTATATTTCAATTTTATTCCTATAATACACGTCATGAGCGCACGTCAAGAGCCCCTGGGCTAGTAATTTAGGTGTTTTTGGTTAAGGTACCCTCCGAACGGACTCCACCAACTAATCAAATAGAACAATTACCCTTCCATTAGAAGTTCTGGTCGGCTCAGAAATTAAACTTTGCGACCTCCCGCTCCCCAGCCGCCCCGCCAATCCAGGTTGCCTCGCTCTCGCCCGTCTCCTATTTAGAGTTGCGCCCCGCGGGAGCGTCGGCGCCGTCAAACACTGCGCGCCCCCGCGACTCGCGCTGATCGCCCTCGCCGCCCGCACCACTCGCCCACCGCCTTTGTCCTCCCTCGCCCCCTCCTGGACACCCGCTCTTTTCTCATCCACCCGCACTTTCTCCCTCTCTCTCTCCCTCTCACCCCTCTTTCTTCCCGAGTCCTCTCCGCCGCCTCCACTCCGCCATTCCCATTCTCTCTGAACGCCCCACCTCACTCCATCTGCGATCTCCCCGCCACCACATGCGCCTCCCCTTCCCTCGCGCGCGCTCCCTATCGCCCAGCCGCGAAATTAAGATCGGGGTGTCGTACGCCTCCATTAGGCAGCAGCAGCTGTCACCTCGGGCCCCGGCAATCGCCCCTACTTCCTCCAGCCCTCTCCGGCCGGCGCCAACTCCCGCGCGCGGCGGCGAGCGCTCGTGTTTTGTCTCGCCGTCATTTGTTCCAGCGGTTTCGCCATTTATTAGCGAGTTTTGCCCGTAATGCCCGTCAGATATTTTGTTTCTCGCCTTCTTTTATCGGACTTTTCGCTACATCAGTTAGAGTGCGAGGAGTAATGCGTCGAGAGCGTACGCGACCGGCATATTAATGGGCGTCGGAAATTATGCCGCATTCAACGGAGGGCTGAAGACGACAGAGAGGAATTATGGGACGCGCAGATGACGCCCTCAAGTCCGCTCGCTCGCTGCGCAGTTCGCCCGGCCAGAGCGCGCTTTGGCGCCGCGCTCGCTTGTGTTGCGTGCTGGGCCCAGAGCTGCTCCGTGAGTGAGGAACGCCAGGCGAGCGTATGGGTGAATGAAGGGGATTAATAACTGTTTCGACGGAACGACTGCGTGGCAGGGATTGAGTAGTGAAGCCTGAAACGGCATCTGAATTTATGTCATACTGGGTAACGTGATGTAACGCAATCTCCTTGAAAATCTACCATGTGCGTTAAGAAATCACAATTAATTCACATGTATGATAAAATTAAAAACAGTTATTAAATTGAAATAAAATAATAATAATAATAATAATAATAATAATAATAATAATAATAATAATAATAATAATAATAATAATAATAATAATAATAATAATGCCGATCAGATGGCCGAGATCGCTAAGGCAGTAGTGCCGGAGTGGTCTCGGACCAGAAGATCGCGGGTTCGAGTCCCGCCTCGGGCATGGGTGTATTTGTGTGTGTTTGTATGAGTGTGTCGTCCTTTCACCCCTCATTATCATCATCATTTCATCTTTCATACCCCCAGGACTAACAACCCTGGGGGATAAAAATCGGATCCAGCTTAATGCTGGTCCCCCCAAAGAAGTGTTCGCAAGCACCTGCCACCGTGATATTAAAATGAAAAACTGAGCCACGGTAAAGGCAGGTTGCTTGCCCTGCGTGGTCCTAGTCGGCCGAAACGAAAATAATAATAATAATAATAATAACAATAAAAAATGCAATCAACATTAAAGGACATCTATATCACAACTAGTGATGCTACTACAGCACATACTTTCGTGCCTTATTCCTTATTTTGTAGTTTTCTAAAATTTAGAAAGTTCTACAACAATTAGATACAAGGCCTTCGTTTAAACGTCCTTTGTTCTATTCGTGGAAAACAATTGCAGAAAAACTTTGGAGTGGAATTTGAGAAAGTGTTGTTTTTTTAATTCGCATTAACAGAAATTAGCAGAAATTGCGTATTACCCACTTTTACAAATAATTGCATCTGATCTTTTTTTCAAGATCTGATTTTTTATACCAGATTGTCTTTAAAATAAAATCTCTTATCAATATTGTACTTTTTTCAAAGTTAACCTGTCGAAATTTTCCAAAATTTAGAGAGTTAGCTGGTAAAATGACCAGCATCATTTTCTTACCGTCCTTTCACACGTACGAAGAAAAAATTAAACGCAGCTGTTTTGAGAGAAAACATATATAGCCTACATCAAGCCTATATTTCATGCAAAATTACGCGAAAAGTACAAATAGTTTCAAAAAATTGTACATGAAATGATTTCATGATCAGCCTTGAACACCAAAGTCATAATCTCCTTGCTTTTCAGCCAGAATTTGGAGATCAAAGGCAATTGATTGTTCACGAGAACTGTCAAGTCCATCTTCATTAGAAGAGGTCTGTGTAATTACTTGCTCCTATCTGTCGAATCTTCTTAGATTCTTTTGGTTTGAAAATTTAATGAGTCTTGGAATATTACAACGCCGACGGTTCCTCAGCAAAGGCGCCTGCAGTTTCCCATACCACAGCTCTTTCCAGAGTGACTTTGCAAGCAGTATGCGATCACGGCGTCCGGTAACCGAATCCCCCATGCCGGTCGCCAGCCCGCCCAGCAACAGACTTTACGGCGGCTACTAAAATTCTTTACGTGTTCGCAGCACCTCGCTCTGGGATTCGGTTTATCGCGTTCCAGTAGAACTTTACCATAAAGGAAGAATGTTTCTACTTGTTTGTATTCGATGGCATTCGGAGCATTTCGGAACCGAGCGACGCGTGGGAGGCTCGCGTCGGAGGGGAGGGGGAGGTCGGCGGTGGGGCGGGGGCGGCAGGGGAAGGGATGGCGATGGGAGGGGCGGGGGGAGGGGAAGACATTCGCAGTATTCCGTGGGGACTCGCCGGGAATCTGCTGGAAATTGTGATCGCGGAGAGGTGCGACGGGGACGCCGCCGGCGTCGCTAGCGATCTCGCGGCAGAAATCGCGAACTAGCATGCGGCTCGGGGCGGGGCGGCGGCGGAGGTATTATTACATTTCTGCGCGTTTGGCAAACACGGGAGACGCCCCGCTCAGCACGCCGTCGGCGTACGCCTTCCGCCCCCCTCCCACTTCGATTCTAGGCTCTCCCCCGTCGCCCTTCTCTTCGACACATTAATGTCCCTCTCCACCTCTCCTTCTTATTCCTTTTCACTCTTTCCCTCTCAATCAATCAATCAGCTGTTCTTTTACCCTCTTCACCTTTATACTTCCCTCCTCTTGTAGCCCTTTCAAAGCCGCAGAGTTCTTTATCACAATATTGCAAGTCCTCTCATTCTAGAAACGCTCATTCTCTCTCTTTCCCTTCCTCTCCTTCTCTCTGTCAACTTCTCTCAACCCTCTTCTCTTGAACATGATTTTATCGCGTCACAAGTCCCTTTGTCAACAAGACCTCTTTCCTTTACGTCGTAGTTTCTCCAGCACGTACGTAGCCTTCCCAGAAAGATTATTTTTCGTGGAACCTTATCTCGCTTATATTTTGTTGCTCGTCCTGATATATCAGGTCTACCCTTGAACACACATCAGAGAGTACTTGCAACCCACACTTGCTTGTACCCGCATTTAATTCACAAACATGTTCGGGAAATAATCTGCGAAACTTGTTCTCATCAGTCTCGTGCCCCTTCGGTCCATCTCAGTGTGATTCCATCTCCGGCGTTCATCTTCCCCCAAATAGACGCTCAGCGTCGATCTTTATCCAATTTTTTCCATACGCTTCTATTCCCTGTTCGATCTATTTCCCCTCGTTCCCACTCGGATGAAATACTTACGTCTTCCCCCTTTCTCTCCTCTGCGTTATTTTTCTTCTCCTCTTTCTTCCACTTCTTTTCTCTTCTTCGAGTTTCTTTCGACCATCTCTATCAGATCTTTTCTTCCGAAGCCCCGTTCCTTCTCACGCAACCCCTTCCTCGCTTCGCCTCGCCTGCCCTCGCGCGCGTCCCGCCTCCGCGCTGGCGCCGTTCCCGCGTCTTTCCGGCGCCTGCCCCCCTCCCCCCCCCCCGCCCTCCTCCCCCCCGCGTGGGCGTCGAGCGCTCGGAATGTGACGGGAAAAAGATATTACGTTCCGCCGCCCCCCTCTCGCCCCCGCCCGCGGCCGCGCGCGCCTTCGCCTTTTCCATCGCGTTTGCAGCGCGCGCCGCTGCGCGCGTGTGCGCGAGCAGGAGGGGAGGGGAGGGAACGCTGGTCCGCTGGGGTCCCGCGCTTTTCATTTATTTCGCCTGCACGTCCTCCTCAGGAAAATCCGTACTCGCTTCTTGCTGTGCGCGAGATGTAACTAAGGTGCAGCACGTTTGACTTCTCTCGACATGAAACGACTCCCTGCGACGAGATTGCAAGCTGCTGCGTTATTATTTGTTGAATGAGGGCGTGGAATCTCGTAAGTTGAGCTTTCGCAAAATATTAGATATAGCGCACTATATATTTTTACAGCCTTCGTATATTAAAAACGACGTTTTATTAACGTTCGTGACGAAAACATTTCATGACAAACTTTTCATCGATCACAG
This sequence comes from Gryllus longicercus, assembly GCA_038098605.1. Lineage (NCBI taxonomy): Eukaryota > Metazoa > Arthropoda > Insecta > Orthoptera > Gryllidae > Gryllus > Gryllus longicercus. The sequence goes on along the minus strand of JAZDUA010001435.1, from coordinate 24,314 downwards.
TTCATTTTTCTTGTGAAATATGTACAGTACGTTTTTTCGATACAATAACTTTATTTTCAAATGTTTTTAAAAACTTTAATAATAATAATAATAATAATAATAATAATAATAATAATAATAATAGAAACCATATATGAATAAGTAATAGTCAAAATGTGATACTTAAAGTCATGATGAGATTTCATTGAAAGAAGTGGAGGAAAGTTCCCAAAACCGGCCTTAATTCGTAATGCTACCACTTAGTTCCTAGCTGGGCTTAGTCCCAAACACTCCTAGCTTACAGCCTTAAATGAAACTTCTTCAAATCACAAATACAATCAAGTATTAGTATATTGCATGACCAAGCATAACTGAGAGCTAGTGTTGACATCTTATTTATTGCTGTTCAGTTGGTCAATAGTCAAAACGATGAATAGCAAATTTTGTTAAGTGCTCTTTTTTAATTTTTCTACTTCATTTCTCTGTCGAAAAGTCTTAACCATTTTATTGCCTTGTACAATACATTACAAGGTAGGGTAATTTATTTTTCTTGACGTTAAAATATAAGAACGTTTTAACCCGTGCTCTACAAAGGTACTGATTGGGAACTAATATTTATCGTGTCGTAAATGTTTTACGTACTTACTTTTGACGAAAATAAAATTGTATTCAACGCTCTGCACCGGATTTGTGGTGAAAATAAAATAGTAAAAATAATACCCCTCTGCAGATATAGTAAAAGCTAATAATATAATCTTGAAAAAGGAAGGAAGGATGGCTCAGTAATGCCTAAAATGTACTACCTAGGGTAAGCCTGAAAAATTAGCGAAAGAAAAATATTAGAACTATAGATAGTTCTAACAAACAAAAACCGTATTTATTTGTTTTCATTTCTAAATAATTTTCGCTCATACTGGGAATCCGATTTTAAAATTGAACAAAATGTAAAGATTACGATAAAAATTAATTATTTTTTAAGAGTCTTCGAAAACGTTGACAAATATTTTTAAGTATAACGTTGGTAAAAAAATATAGTGGTCTAAGCAAACTATGTATTTCAAATATGTTGTTTCAATAGGAACAAAGCAAGTTGTAAGAAATTATAAAAGTTGATTTACTTGACTTTTCTCTAAATGCTGGTTTCTGTCGAATGTGAAAGCGTTTGTGCTTCTTGTTTCTTAACTTTGTAACTTGTCTCATGCTGCGTATTGTCAACTATATCAATTGTAAATCACTCTCCACAGAACATACAATTCTTGGAAAAAATTTCTTGAAATGTTATCTTTTTGAGGGGATTTTGAAAGCAGGCAGATGAATTCCAAAAGCTTATATTATTTTTACAGCTACTGTCCGAAGGTAATATGTACTAGGAGTTGCCGATCAATTTTCACATTGATCGGCTGGTGTGGATAAAACTGTATAAATGCACATGGACGAATAATGTCAGACTTAATCCGCCTAATGTTTATATTAACCCCAAGGTGCTGGCATAAGTAAAGTGAGAGTGCAGGATGAGACCCTTTGTGTTTTCGCGAGAAGTATTTTGGCACAAAAATGCATTGCACGATTCAAGATCGTTTTATGTAAATTGCGAAGACCAGAGACACGCCAAAAACTCGGATTTGTGTGGCAAAGCGTCAATTAAGGAATACATAAATGAGCGGTGATATCGTTTAAGTAGAAATTCACGAATGACACTGTTGAACTCGAAACTAGACAGGTTGTTTTGCAATATCCTTAGAAACTTTCCAGTAACAGGCTCATGCCAATGTACACATGTGTGCTATTCCTCTTCACCTACCCTAACCACCTCCTGTTGGCGAATATCAACTTCATGCGCCTTAAGTCCGAAGTATGCTTTTGAGCTGTTTTCAATGTAGGAAAACTATTTATCCATCCGTTGTGAATAATGTGAAATTTAATTAGCTATTTCGGTAATTAGTCAGGTTCGAACTTAACCGGTAACAGTAATCAATAATGGACGAACAATAGAATTCCATTATATGTCGTTTTGGATGATGTCTTCATTAACTGTTTAATTTTATTGGGGCTACACCCTGTGACACAATATTGGATAGTCTTTCGGAAAATTATTATTTCAAAATAATATTATTTCTTACATATGATAACGCGATATCAGGGTATAAACATTTTGATGGAATCATTAAGAATGTATTTAAAGAAAGGAAACTATTAATGAACATTGTAAATCCATTCTAAAATATGGAACATCATTTCATATTTTACTATGATTACAAGTACCATCATTTTATTGTAGCTCTCTCTAATTCTATTTAGTTCGGTGGCCGAAAGAAAAGACCCTATTTCACATATGCATATATCTCTATGCATTAATGCACAGTCACATATTTCACGCCAGGAAGGTTCCACCAGCCCCAACAGAGCCGCTGGCTAACTTGTTACTCGCGTATGCACCTCCCTGTGCGTGTGAAAAACTACTGCGCCCCCTCTCTCCCAGCCTCTGGCCCCGCGGTCGGGTCGCATATTTCTTCGATAAATAATACGCAATCCGCGGGCGGGCGGGTGGGCGGGGTGGGGGTGGGGTAGGGCCTGTGCGGTGCGGGCCGGGGAGGGGCGGAGAGGTGAGGGGGAGGGGATGGGGAAGGGAGGGGAGGGGAAGGGAGGGGAGGGGAAGGGAGGGAGGGGAAGGGAGGAGATGGGGAAGGGGGAAGGGAGGAGATGGGGAAGGGAGGGGAGGGGGAAGAGAGGGGAGGGGGAAGAGAGGGGAGGGGGAAGAGAGGGGAGGGGGAAGAGAGGGGAGGGGGAAGAGAGGGGAGGGGGAAGAGAGGGGAGGGGGAAGAGAGGGGAGGGGGAAGAGAGGGGAGGGGGAAGAGGGGGGAGGGGAAGAGAGGGGAGGGGGAAGAGAGGGGAGGGGGAAGAGAGGGGAGGGGGAAGAGAGGGGAGGGGGAAGAGAGGGGAGGGGGAAGAGAGGGGAGGGGGAAGGGAGGGTAGGGGCGGGGCGGGACTGGACGGGACGGGGCGGGACTGGACGGGACGGGGCGGGACTGGGCGGGACGGGGCGGGACGGGGCGGGATGGGGCGGGACGGGGCGGGACGGGGCGGGACGGGGCGGGACGGGGCGGGACGGGGCGGGACTGGACGGGACGGGGCGGGGCTGGGCGGGACGGGGCGGGACGGGGCGGGACGGGGCGGGACGGGGCGTTACTGGGCGGGACTGGGCGGGACTGGGCGGGACTGGGCGGGACAGGGCGGGACGGGGCGGGACGGGGCGGGAATGGGGTGGGGCGGGGCATGGCGGGGCATGGCGGGGCGGGCGGGCGGGCCGGGCGGTGCGGCTTGCTACTTTCCTCCAGGTGCGACCCGCGCGCGGCGGTGGCGCCGCACTGAGCTTCATTTGTCACAATTACGGCCGCAGCGCGCTGCTCTTTTGTCTCCGCGCGGGTTCGCGGCCGTGGAAGCGACGGCGCCGAGAGCGCCGGAAACGGAGACGGCAGTAAACGGATAGAAGGGAAACTAATGGCAAATTGTGACGGTTTTGGACAAGAACGCCATAGTATGACTTTATACACGCCTCGAGGGAGTCAAATCACAAATTTAAAAGTGTTTTGGCCTGAAGAGTGTTATGATGAGATCCAAGCTGGCAATTCAATCATGGATGAAGTGGTCATGAATGAAGTATAATTTTTAATAGAAACACTGTACAATAGAATCCTTCTACTACACGAAAAAATGTAAATTAAGTAACAAGGAATGTTTGAAACTACGGGAACGAATTTCAAAGATAAAGATATTGGTAATGAAGAAGTACTTCAAAAGCAAAGTGTCCTGAAACGAGTGTGGCAATACGTTTGGGGGTAAAAGGAACAGAGCGTCGATAATGACGTAATAGAGGAACGCACGTCAAGGCAGAGTTAATGCTGAGATTAGTAACGCCGATACCAATATTACGTAGTTGGGGCGATGACAGCGGTCGACAGTCACAGATGTATACGATGTTGATTACTGCAATAACAATGTTATTGGATCAGCTCAGTCCGGCTATGACGACGAGGATTCCGCGGGGCAACTGCGCGAGCGGAACGGCAGGCGGCGATGGACACTTCGCGAGGGTTAGAGGTGCGCTTTGCCGTGGATATGGCGGCAATAAGTGCAAACCCATTCAAATTACGTACGTTATGGTCATCCCAGGTTTCAGGACACTGTAGCTCAGAAACCGGAAACCACCACATTCTGTCTTTTTTTAAACTAGAAACATTTGCTTTTCATTTCTTAGGAAGAGTTTAAAATATTCCCAATAAAGCTGATATATATCAGTTGGACGAAAGTTAAAAAAACGTGAAGACAAAAAATATTTTTACAATTCCATATTAGCAGGAAATTTAATGGCAATTTTTTTCCAAAATAACGAAAATTGCATCACGATAAACTTGTAAAGACATTTAAATTCTGTTTATACAACATTCAATACAAAAATCTCAACAAATATTTTTCAAATTCGAAAGAAATACGTAATTATTAATTTTTTTAAACTATGACTATGAATGCGAGGTCTTCCCCAGGGTGAGCTCCGTACTACGTACTAGGGATTTACAGCGGTGATGACCACAAGCGGGCAGGCAACGGCAGAGATGAAACGGACTGTAAAGCAGACACTGACGATCGCTGCGGAGCATCCAGCAGCGACGACAATGGCAGTGCGGCCGCCCCGTGAGTGGAGGCGTCAGCAGTCTGCTTCACTCTCACGTCTCCTGGCAAAGAAAAGGTTGAAGCACTGCGGCGGCGGCGGCGGCGTAGGCGTGGCCGCCAGGAAGACGCCTCGCCGAAAGGTGACGCACCTCCCCAGCCGGCGCCGCGCCGCGCCGCGCCGTTCATTTGTTACCATTAAGCGCGACCTGCGTTTGTCTTTTGGGCGACTTCGCGCGCGGACAGCGGTGGCGGCGGCGGCGGCGGCGGCGGCGGCGGCGGCGGCGGCGGCGGCGGTCGGGGCGCCAGCGAGAAAAACGCGCAGCGGTTACCGCGCCGTCGCCTCCCCCCCCCCCCCCGAGCCAGCACTTTTTCTTCTTCTCTGGTGACGCCAGGTTCTCCGCGGCGCGAGCGAGCGCTGCGGTCCCGCGGCTGAAGGAAGATCCAGTGGCCACTTGAGAAGTGCCGGGTGCGGGCTGTAGGTTTTGCGAGGGTTCGCTTTCATTACCAAAAGCCGGGTTTGCGCTTTGATCTTCGGATGACAAGTAATTTGTAGTTTGTCGCGTGGTCCTCTTTCCAGTATCTGATATTATTGTATTTAAATGTATGAAAATCTTTGGCTTATTATTGAGATGAAATTGATAATAGCTATAATGATATCTTAAGAAACGTCACTAACTGAAAGAGAATTAAAACAGTCTTGATGCAAAATCCCGAACGCTTATACAGAGAGTTACAGAGATTTGATACGCCATGCAACCCTTATTTCATTCCCAACATGTGTAGTTTCAAGCGTTTTTATATATGATTTGTAAAATTAAAAAGGAAGTTATGGAAAATTCTGAACACTTATACAGACAGCTAAATGACCCTTTTGCTTAATAAGACTCCATCTCATAAAATCGAACAAATGAGTTGTTGTAATAAGCTTCTCTCTAATTTCTGCTAGAAATAGAATATACACGTACTGTAATCTGTGGACTAATAGCTATTGTGTAAATTACTAGTGTATGTGAAGAATTGTATGAGTATATGGGGCGATGAAAATTTAACATCAATTGTTTCGAAATGATTGAAAAGTTAGATGGAACATTGTCGTTTCAATAGTGGGACATAACACACCATTTAACACTTCTTTTCTTCCTTGGGATTTTATCCAGCCGACAGCTACTTGCCCTTTACGTTCCGATGGGACGCGTATTCCACTAAACATTAGACACCAACACACTCACGGGCTCCTCTGATCTGTAGTTAGCAGAACGCGAGGCCCTCCGCGACAACACATACGTAAGAGAAAAGGGACAAACAACCATACCCAAAGCGGGGTTCGAACCCGCGACCCTTCGGACCGAAGCGCTGAGTCGGCACATGCTATTAGCCACCCCAGCCAATCAGGTCGAGTAACACCTATTTAATTGCAAAAAAAGTTCATAGATTGAAGGGTGTTCTTGTGAAATTAAGGCCAATGACACCAACGTCAGCAACAACTGTCAGCTGGGACCAGGGGCACTCCCCTTCGAACCAGGCTGGTGGCGCAGCGCGCGGCTGGCGGGGGGGGGGGGGGGCGAATCCGGGCGGCGGCGCGGCGCTGCGGAGGGGGTGCGCGTTGTCCGAAGATAGAGACGCGGGGCGCGATACAGCGCGAGACCGGTTGGCAACAGCAACTCCGGGAGGGCGGGGCGGAGGGGGACGCGACGGGGGCGGGGCCGCCGCGCGGGCCTTTATCTACCGGCGAGAAGCGCGCTACAAGGCTGCCGCCGCTCAGATAACGTAATCCCACGGAGGCCCTTCAATTCCGGCGCCCCCGCGCCCCGCCGCGCCGCGCCACGCCGCACTCCGCCCAGCCCGGCGTCGGGTAGCTCCACCCACTCCTCATGATGCAATCCCCGGGCACCATCCCATCGCGCGTCGTCCCGAGGTGCTCCGCTCCGTTCCGCCGAGCGGCTGAGTTAGCTTACGGCCAGCATTGCCACTATCTCTGCAACGACTCGGACAGGGAGACCTAGTATTCGAGGTCCAATAGAAGCGGATTTTCAACCCCAGCTACATAGCTAGATACAATTCAGTCTCTACCCGAAGTGGAATTCTAGCGGCTGGCCACACTGAACGGTTGTTTGACGTGGTTTTTCATATCAGTGCCAGGTGAAGGCTGGAGAAGTATCCTAAAAATAGGGAGGTAGACCGCCCGAGAACTTCCTTGCATTTTCTTTGGTCTATCCTCTTTCCTTATAGTTACAGGCACTACACTACCCCACTTGACGGGAGCTTAGACATTATTCCGGCTGAGGCGGTACCTCCCTGAGGACGAAATCTCCTGAAAGCCGACGCGTAGGTCGACGCAGTATGACACTATCCAGCACGGAAAGAACACCGCTTCCTCCGCAATAAAATATTCACTACATTAACGGGTGTAATGAGCAAAAGAGTTGACGCCGGTATCTTCAATCAACCAATCGCTGAGTCCACCCCGCCTCGAAATTTGTCTGGCGAGTCATTTCACGGCACGCTTGCGGCGTTGCCGGAGACCATCGTCGCCATCCACCGCTTCCTCCTTTCCTCGCAGCGATGCTCGCCACTCACTCTACCTTAGTGTCTACGTCCCGCACCTCCAAAGCCCGCTCCAGCGCCTCGCCCCCCCCCCCCCCCCCCCCCACCCCCGCTCACCGCAACCCGCGCCGCACCGCTTCTCGTGCCCCTTTCCTTTCCTCGAGCCACCCTCCCCGCTTGAGCTTTCGCCCGTTCTTGCGGCCTCCCGCGATATCGCCGCGCCAGAGACATTCGCAGTATTTCTCCATGCCAACATCGCTCTAGACGTGTCGAAGTGGTTGCTCCCGACTTGCCTGCTCAGTCACCTATCACTGTTACTACCTCTTCTTTCTTTGCCAGTTTTTTCTCCTTAAGATGTTTTTTTTAAACTTCTCCCTTCGGGCATTTCCTTCTCGTTCAATCAAATGAAAGCGCCAATATCTAGAAGAAGCAATTTTACTTTGATGTTCCAAATGCCCGGCAACTTATCTTTCGTTTCCGCATTTCCATCACTAAAGTCTCTTTCGGCGCTGTTATTCAATTTCATCTCTCGCGGCTTCTCCATTTTTTCATCATCACTCGGTCTATGTAAGAGCCTGATTTCACTTTCACTTCCCTACCGTAATCGCGCCCATGCTTTGCCATTCGCGTCGCTGTTACTGCCTCCTCTGTTGTCCCGTAATCAGGCGAGAGAGCCCCCGTGTGCCGCTAGCAGCGGCGCCATCACCGGGCATGACGTGGGAGCCTACTTTTGCGTGCGGAGATCAGGAGACAACGATGATGACAGTGTTATCTGAAATTGGCGAGTCAAGAGGAAGTCGTTGGATGTAGTTTGTGACGGAAACACTTTTGGGAGGCGGCCAAAAATTCTTAGCTGGTGAAAAATTCATATTGGAAAGCGAAAAAAACTGACGAGCAAATGCAATTCATAATACTGTTATTTTTTCCATTGCCTTGACAAGACAAAAAAATACCAGGAAGAAATATGTAATAAAATGTATTTACAAACTTTTTACAATCAAAATATTAAATAAGAAAACATTCGTTCGTTTTATAACATTTAAAATTAAGCACGGTTCAACTTTCGTGAAAGTCTATATACTTGAAAAAATAGGAAATTATAATTCAAGGCTCAGACAACATAAAATATAGTTCGTGGTGTAATAAAAGCATCAGATTAGTAAAGTAGCTTTCAAATGTAATATTCATAAATACAATTTTAACTGGTAATTTATTCAATACATTTTTTTAAATATCAGTTGAAATATTTACTTAATAAAGAAATAACATAAATAATCATGAACCTATAGTCCTCGTATATCAAACACGGTAGTCGTAATTTATTTTAAAAAATTTACACTTCTAAATGATTAAAAACGGATAGATATTTTTTTCGTAAATCTGGACTGCAAACCGGTTGTATGATATAATTGGATTATTACTGTAAAAAATGAACTGTAGTATTGGTAATTAATTATTGATACATTATACATACATTATTAAATATTTATAAACTCAGAAGTAATCGGATTATTAAGAATTTTGTTCTTAAACCTTTTAATATTCTCAGAACTGCAGACTTCATTTGGTTATTGGAGGAATTATGGGAAGAGTGCATCTGTAATGCGTCTTGTGTTGCGGCATGTGTTACAAGTCAAGATCGTTCATTGCAGAGCACACGTGCGTAACATACCGACTCGATGACGTGGAACGATCGTGGCGAGGCGTCGGGTGCTTTCGTCCGAGAGATGGTAATCGTGGGGGAAAATGGCGCGCGTCCCTCTAATGGAGAGGCGCGGGAGAGAGGGAGAGGCATTCGGAGTAAGAGGCGGAGGGGGAGGGGGAGGGGAGGGGGAGGGGGAGGAGGGCGGCCGGTGACGTCTGAGGCAGCGCTTCGCACTCGACTGGAAAGCCGTTTCGCCGCCGCTCGAGTGGAAGCACGTCGTTTCCGCCGACACGTGGATGGAAGGCACGCGCCGCCCACGAAGTCGCAGTCATTGGAGGAGCTAATGTCGTTTCTTTAGGGACATCTCCATTCAAAAACTTCAAGATTGTTTATTCATTTCAATGTCACGTAGAATTCAAAAAGTCAAAAAACGTTTTTACAGTCAAAGCTACTGCAATCATGATTTGTTATTTTTGAAAATTTCGCAAAACAATCTCTTTGTTACAAATGGGTTTATCTGGTCTTCAGGCAATATATTATTTTTAAGTGCCGATTTTCCGCATATTTGCGTTATTATGTGCTTTTGTGGATTTACATTTATTAAAACTATTCATCTGAAACAACCAGCATATAGTTTAAATTTGCTCATATGATTGAATAAAAGCTAAACGAACAGAAACCGTTGGCTACAAATGACTACTTTATTTTTAAAACAATGAAGTATTTTTGTTGCTGCATTTGTAACGCATCCAAATTATTGTATACATCACCAATGGCGCCAAAATTAATCATTCGCGTTAGGAAGAATGTTCACATACCTAAACACACAGTGTGTGTGTGTGTGTGTGTGTGTGTGTGTGTGTGTCGATTGATTGATTGACTGATGTTTTCGGAAACGAGAACTGCTATAGTCGTTAGTGTAGTGTAGTGTCGTCTCGTAAGAGTAGTGAGTGTTAAATAGGCTTGGGAGAGTGTTCAGCCTTTTGTGTCTCTCCCAACTGGGCACCGCTCCAGCCAGGACAAGCTCTAAGCTCCTGATTGGCCTCTCGACGTGTGGTTTATGCGCGCGCGCACGTGTGTATGGGTTTGTGTGTAAGGGGAAGAGGAAGGAAAGATCGCGCGCGAACCTTGAACAGTTTGTTGGGAACTTCTCTTGGCATTGCCCAAAAGGAAAGAAAACCTGCGATTAGAGCAGCCAGCCTCTATAATTCTCCTCCAGAGTGTGTCTGAACTCGATCTATCAAGCATTAGAGCTGGAGTAAGCAGTTACTTCAGAATATATTCTGAGAGAGAGAGGGGGAGAGAGGGGGAGAGGGAGAGAGAGGGGAGAGGGAGAGAGAGAGGGAGAGAGAGGGAGAGAGGGAGAGAGAGAGGGAGAGAGAGAGGGAGAGAGAGGGAGAGAGAGGGAGAGAGAGAGGGAGAGAGAGAGGGAGAGAGAGAGGGAGAGAGAGGGAGAGAGAGGGAGAGAGAGAGGGAGAGAGAGGGAGAGAGAGGGAGAGAGAGGGAGAGAGAGGGAGAGAGAGGGAGAGAGAGGGAGAGAGGGAGAGAGAGGGAGAGAGAGGGAGAGAGAGAGGGAGAGAGAGGGAGAGAGAGAGGGAGAGAGAGGGGGAGAGAGAGGGAGAGAGAGGGAGAGAGAGGGAGAGAGAGGGAGAGAGAGGGAGAGAGAGGGGGAGAGAGAGGGAGAGAGAGGGAGAGAGAGAAGAGAGAGAAAATATGTTGTGTTACCAGTTTTGCAATAAGATAAAGTGGAAATAGATATAATTCAGATGGGTATTTTCATGTCATCCATTGCAAGTTAAGAAAAATAATTAAAATGATTTAGTTTCCGATCGCACGTTTCTAGGCCCCTAAAGAGAGTAAGCAGAAGAAATATACAAAAAAAGGATCGATTAAAATACTTGTTTAAATAATTGGTTCATTACAAAATTAGGTCTTTAGTAATCGTGAATCTGAAGAATCATTTCGTATCAATTCGTGTAATTACCGGAAAGATAGTATAGTTGTTCTCAGCGTTTCACCAATGTACTCATAGGTGTATTGAAACCATTAAAACACGTGTTTTTCTACAATTCTTTTACAAATCCTAGAGGGAAATGACTAAGAAGTGTCCTAATTGATTTGTCTTGTCAAAAAAAAGCTCGATTGAGCTATCAATCACCCAAGTGTCTAAATCAACAAGAATTCTAAAAACATTTAGATGCCTAAAAATGCAAAAATATACGATTTTAGAAAGAAAAAAATTATTTTCTGAACGGATTCACCAAAATAAAATCCGTTCCCCACTAGGAAGCTGAGACACGTCGAATGGCATATACAGCTCAATTGGAGGACCAGATAATAGGGTATTCGTGAGTGAGGGACGGTCGCATGGACGGACGGGCGGTGGTTATTCGATTACTATATGAAGAATATAATATAGTTGAATACTATTATGTATTTTGTGGGTTATTGGGAACGCCAAAATATTAATGCTATGATCATCCTGAAAGTGAATTTTCTCCCCAAGTGCGAAGCGTACTTCTTGTTCTAACGTGGCAAAGTGGTTGCTACTTGGATTTCAAGAGGCCGCTTTCAGATTTTGGCTTAAGTTGGGTAAGTATTACATTTTCATCGAATACTAATAGTTTGAGCCCTCTATCTAATAATTCCACATTCAATACGAATATTATGCAAGACAAACCACGCAAAGTCCATCTTTTTTAAATTTTTTACTCACCATTTACTCATTCTTACTGCAGTGACGAAAATTACGTTTTAGGTTTTCCTGAAGTGGCAGCGCGTAATGAGTAAAGTTTTCGGCTTGCTTCCATTTAACAAAGGACGCATCGTCTTTTGTTTAAGTTTAAGAACAGATACTATCGGTGCTCTGCACTGAGCGAGAAGCTTTAACGTGACATGGCTTCTCCTCTCGGGCGCGACCCTCATGGATGAGGAGAATTAGCAGCCTTGCAAATCCGCCGCTAACATTTCCCTCGACAACCACTCACTTTTACAACAGCAACCATAAAATTAAAATATTTATGAACGACGTGGACAGTACATGTCAAAATCGAAGAATTAATTAACTGGCCATAAATATTCAATGTTCAATACGCTCATACACCCAATGACGCGATAATCATAAAAGGAGAGCACGGATGGTTAGAGCAAATGAATGCTTTACTAAGAGAGTGATAAGAATTAGTTTGATTTCAGAGACAAAATAGTGGAGAAGACATTTTGAGACGTGATGTAGAAGATTTCACAAAACAAAACTAATATAATATCCTTGAGAATGTATTAAAGGATTGCTGAGTGGTAACGGGGATAGTAAATGAATAGCAAAATTGAGTTTAGAAGCATGTATTTAAATTACAATTAAAAACACGCATTTATATTTAACTATTCTTTTGGAGATCTAGTGAAATGCATTGAGAGCATGTTTGTTTATGAAAAATAAAATGTACATATTGCGTAATTAATTTGCCATTTTATTTTTATTCTACTTTGTATACAGAAAATGCCTTTATCGCCGTGAATTAACAAACCATATATTATTTCCTTCCCTAGTGCACATGATTCAAGCACTGAACGTTTACTTTAAGAGGAAGCACAACGTTATTCTGTATGGCAGCATTATAAACAACGATTTCGTTCTATGAAAACTTTCATTAAGCGTCATTTTGTGGCACAGATTATCATGTATTAGCCGTTTTTAGAACGAATGAATGCGGCACAAACAGCGAATTGCAGCGAGCTAGTCGTGAGGTGGTGAGACTCGGCTCATCCCGGATAGCCAAAAATACATTGACTCCGGCCGCGGACGCCTACGAAAATTCCAAAATCAATGTTGATTCTTTTATAAATTTAAAATGCTGTTATACAAAACATTTCATTGTGTCTCTTGAGACTGTGGCAAGTGTCTTGAGCGCTTGAGCGCTGTTTGTGGAGATGACGCGTGTGCCGCCGCCGCCGCCGCCCCCGGCAATGCCGTGGCTGCGTGTCCGGGCGGGGCGTGGAGGGCGTGCGGAGGGGGAGGGGAGGGGGGATCGTGATCCAGATCGGGCTTCGGCGGCCGCGAGGGCGGCTTGCGGGCGCCGGAGGTGGCACCAGCGGCTTCCCAGAGGTCGCGCTTGTAATTGGATTCAACTTTGTCCCCCCTCCACTGCCGCCCCACCGCATCAGCTTTCCCCCGCTTTTTCCTCCCCCTCCCTCCTCCGCTCTCGATCGCTGTCCGTTTCTACCCACGCACCCGCTCCGTCTCCTCGTTGACTCTGCCCCTGTTGCTGCTTCGGTGCCCTATTGCCATGTCACTGCCCCTCGCGGCCCTTTGCTGCTTCCCTCATCCTCGTCTCCACCGCTACTGTTGTGGAATTCAGTTAAACTAGAGCTTCTACGCGGGTCGCGTGTGTGTATCTTTACGTTCTGAGACGAGATTTCCCGGTGTAATACCTCGAACGGCCTGCTCAGCAACGCAGCTACTATCTGCGCTCCTTTCCTTCTGAAACGTTCAAGATATTTTTATACGTTTCATTTCCGTTTGCCGCCTTGTTAGAGCCGCCTCGAATCTACGCAGTCTGTTAGCGGTACACTAAATGTATCACAAGCACAATAAAGGAAAAAGAAACCAAACTCCGTACGTCATACTGAAACAAAGACTAAATGCGTTGGCAACCGACCTTCTTAATTTTACGAACACTCAAAACAAGATTGTTCCATTCTAAACGTGCTCTCTACGTCACTCATAAAACACATTCTATTTTTTCTATTTATTACAAGGAGCAGACACACGAGAATTGGATGGTATGCCCGGTCGCTTTTGAGGAAAGAAATGGCTCCCCCTCGCCGTGAAATATCATGCATTAAGAGCTGGAACGAGGCGTGCGGTGGGCTTGTTTGTACGGCTTTGAAGAAACACTCACCGCGCGCACGATACGAAATATATCAAATTACCTCAACACGAAACTTTTTGCCTAATTCTTGTAGAATTATTCATAACTTCCCTTATTTTTAATAAATTCGAAAGGAAAAGTGAAGCTTGTTTCGAGAAAGTTGCTGAAAGTTTTTTTTTTTCCAACTCCCTCTTAATTACACATTCCGTATGACTTAAGGCGTCTTGATTCCGATGTGGAATTCTCTTTAAATTAAGTTCGTTATGTATTCCTGCTCAATTTGAATTTCCGTGACCTCTAAATCCCGAATGGGGCGCCTGCGCGGAATACTTAAGCGTAGGCTCTGCATAAATCCAATTTGGAAATCGGCCCGTGCGAGTTGGGAGAAGTCCCCGGAAGTCTCGTGCCTGCAGCCCGCACGCGGCCGGACAAAAGCGCCCGCCGTTCCCCCTCCGCCGCCCGCGCGACGCCCCGCACTGGTTCGCTCCAGCCGTTCGGCCGCGACTCTACCCAGCGCGAAAGCGGTGCTACTGATTATCCTTCCATTCACGTTTTGCTACAAAATTGGTGAAGAAGTGTGAGTAATATTCTTACAAGATATTCATAATCCGTAATCCTGGAGTATACTGCAGGAGTTACGACTTTGGGATTGACAATTGGCTGCGTCTAGGTTTCCATGGTAACGGAATGATGGGTCAATTAGATATTAATTATTACAGCCCCTGTCGACCCATGTTGTCGATGGACTGTAAGTATCACTTTGTGTAAATCGCCGCACATTTTGTCTTGGATTCGAATGAAATGTAAGGGCTTGATAGAAAGTAAACGATTATTAACATTGATAAAGGTATCTTATTGGTCAGGAAACTTGCAGATATGTGAGAGCATACAATTTTGGCAACACCATGTTTGCAAATTGTCAGTAACAAAAAATATCTCACGTAGTAGAGTAATTTCCATTCCGACTTATTCAAATATTTCATCATATCTTTCAAAATGTCTATTCTAATTCTAGAACACATTTTTGCTTAAAAATACCTGCAATCTACAGATATTTTTACTGAGCATCTTTCCCGCAAGTTGAATCTTCAGCGTATTTCTAAGTGGATTTCCGTTTCGCGAGCCCCAATTTGGACCACTGTGCCTCCGCTGCTCCGCCCCGCTCCGTCTCGTCCCCTCGTCTGCGCGAGTCCAATGTCCCCTTCTGAGGACCTCCCTGGGGCCTCAACATCAAACGCGCGGGGCCGCTCCGCCCCGCCCCGCCCCGCCCCGCCCCGCGCCGCCCCGCGCCAACCCGCGCCGCCCCGCGCCGCCCCTCCCCGCCCCGCGCCGCGCCGCGCCGCGCCGCCCCGCGCCGCGCCGCCCCGCGCCGCCCCGCGCCGCCCCGCGCCGCCCCGCGCCGCGCCGCCCCGCGCCGCGCCGCCCCGCGCCGCCCCGCGCCGCCCCGCGCCGCGCCGCGCCGCGCCGCGCCGCCCCTCCCCGCCCCGCCCCGCTCCGCGCCCCGCCCCACCCCGCCCCGCCCCGCCCCGCGCCGCGCCGCGCCGCGCCCCGCCCCGCCCCGCCCCGCTCCGCGCCGCGCCGGGCCGGGCCGCGCCGCGCCCTGCGGGCCGCCTTCTTCGTCGACGAGTGCCCCTCGTCGCGGTCGTCTTCATTCAGCGCGCCTCCTCCTGCATGGAAATTCACTGCCGCCTTTGTCGGCTCGTAGATTAAGGCTTCGTGTTGGTACCTACAGCAGGTTGTAAGCTCCTTGTACTTCCGAGAGCACAAAGAAAGGAAGTGCTTTGTGTGTGCCGCGCGACACAATACTACTAATTTGTCATTGCGTTACCGTTCAGGAACCCTTTGTTGTGATGGCAATTGGCGAGTCGCGCTGAGAAAAGCGATAAAAAGAGCGTTCAGGTACGTTGCCGGCGAGTATATGTACGCCCTTTAACGCACAAAGCTTTGTAAGATGTACTTGATCGTCTATTTAGCAAATCCTCCAAAAAGAAAAAAAAATCTTTCGGAAAGATTTTAACTTTAAAACACATTTTTACCTTTAATCAATATTGAATTACAATCGGTCATATTGAGATTTTCACTTTGTTTCGTCTATTAGGTATATTTTTGATTTAATTGTCTTTATATCTTAGGTATTGCATTATCAAGTACGTAATCAAGAAAATAATATTTTGCTTAGTGCCATCAATTAAATTACGTAATCGAAATAGGCAAATCTGGCGATTGTTTCAAACTACATAATACATATTTTAATAATTAATATCACAAACGATGTGTAATTATTGGATATTTTTCTTTATTACACGATTAATATAAAATACATACATTTATTTGTTTATTACAAGAAACCGTAGGAAAATGTATGCGATATATGAGAAAGAAGTATAACATGCAGAGCTGATTTCTAAACTGCAGAATACCTACCTCACTACTTTATTATACAACTGAATAATGAATAAAGAACCAACAAGCGTGAATGGCATTTGTAAACTATAATATTTCGCTCTCAAGTAATACAAAACGTATTTGCATCGGCAAACAAATTATCTCCGAAATGTAATTTAGTACGTGCCTACATACCAAATTTTCACTTTCACATCTCCGTTTATTTTCCGATTTTGCATCAAATGGTAGGAAAGACGATGTGCGTGGAGCCGCTTGCAAACAAAACCTTTCCGGCGCCGCCGCGGCCTCACGTGACTCCGCGCGCCCCGCTATTCGTATCTGCGGGCGGGCGGGGCGGGCGGGCGACCGCCGTGAAACACGAGCGGGAGGCAGCGCGCTGCAATTAAATGCGGCCGGCGGGAGTTGACGTCGGCCGGGATGAGCGATGGGCGGTGTTCGATGGCCTCCTGCGGTCGCCCCCGACTTCGGAGCCCCCTCTCCCGCTCTTCGCCCCCCCCCCCCCCGAAGCTCCTTCGGCGCCCGCTAGCACAGCATTTCCTGCTTCTCTAAAATGTATTTCCTTTCTTGTGCGGCGTGTTTGGCTTTCTCGGCTTTTCAACGGACATTTTATTAAAAAATCACATTGCAGTAAGTGGAAGAGACCTCTAAATACATAATAATTGTCACATCGAACTTTGAAGATGAATAAATTAATTTTTACTTACGCTACATACGTTCACAAAAAGAAGCAAACATTTATTTTTGAAAATTAATTAATTTTGATACTTTTGGGGGGTCAGATGACGTAGTAAGTTATTGGGATATCGTAACCGGATTGGTGGGGAAGGACAAACAAAATTTCTCATTTGGAATCAGTGTTTTTGGAACAATTTTAAAGAATGGTGTGAAAACGGGTTGATCATATTTTTATTCATTTAAATATTGGTTCAATCATTATTTCTCTTGGATTTATTCTCTTCATATATTTCCATCTTAGTTCTACTATCTAAGTGGGCTGCAAATCATGTTCTTCTTTCATAATCTCTTATAGAACCGCAAACATTCTCCAACATCCTAGATTTTTACAATCTCGATTCCGCTTGCACAGTAGAGAGAAAGTTATGTAACGCTGCGGGAAAAAAACAGCAAATTTTCGCCAGAATAACTCTTTTTAGATGGCCCTGGTAAAGGAAAATGAATGAATCCAGTTACTAATTTTAGAAAAAAATCTTCTGACACATGATATAGCCAGAATCCACGTTTTGTGGGATATCGAAAAATCGAGTGGCGGCAAAACGTGTCTGTCCGTCCTTCTGTCTAAGAGCAACGCTAGCGGCTAAACCGTTCAGCCGATTTTATCCAAAACTGATATTGGCCAGATGATCTGACTGCCTCTTGAAATTGGCGCGGCCCCTATAATTTTAAATATATTTTAATTTTCGAGGATACTTTATATGAAGCCCCTGGGACATATTCCAAATTTAAAAAAATAGCTCCATTGTTTTAATTATTTTTTTTCTTGGATAGTGTGAATGACGTTTAGGAGATTGATGTAGGTCTCATTGACGTTAAAAACTCTGACTTTTCAAAAATGGCAAAAACTCAATTTTTTTTCGGCGTCTTCTTACAACTACAATTACGAAATGGAATGAAATGTGAAATTAATGAAATGAAATCTTAATAAAATTTAATTTAATCCTTAATGAAATCTTTTCCTTAAAGATAGAGTTTCAAATAGGACAAGTACATTTTTTTCGAAAATTTGAGTACTTTTCGCGTAATTTAGCGTGAAAGGGCGTACGGGCGAGAAAGTACGAGCTGTTTTAGCACCACTAGTTTTATTCGTTGTCGGGTGAGCGAGTGTTAATTTCGTTCGGGCACGTCAACCTCTAAGGTCATTGTCTCGATGTTTAGTGTCCTGAGATGTGACTGAGATTCCCTCTCGCTGGAATATGAGGTATGACGACGGCCTACACATGACTTGCGGGTTTCCCCCTTCACATATATAACTATCAGCCATCCACCGCCGTGGCATGGACACGCTCTCATCTCCCTAATAGCCCCCCCCCACTTGCATGGTAGTGCAGTGCATGGAAGAATAGATAGAAGGGAAGGAACAAGAATGACGAAGGAAAGATTGCGCTGGGTTCGTAGACTGTTCGTTGGAGAATTGCTCCGGTATTCGCATATGGGAGAAGCTTCGGAAAACAAAATATCCACTAATATTCTCTTGAGAATAGTGGTTGAATTCGACCCAGCTATGAAGCAAGTGTCAAAAATACGCCACCATCGGGACTCAAATCCCAGGTATCGCCACCAGTCGTCTTTCAAAGGTCCTTCGGTCATCCTCCTCGTATTTCATTCACAGTCCCGCAATCTAAGTATTCCATAATTCATATTCTTCTTTCATATTCTCTTCTACGCTCGAAAATACACTCCAACTTCCTAGCTTTTTTATGAGCAATGCACATTATGCACACTCAGAAGATTAAACATCGTCACTTTACCGACATAGGTATTCTCTCGCTGCAGCCCACACTCAGAGGTACACGACGGAATTCCACTCTCCTCATTTTCCTTTCGCAACCAACCCCTTGTCTCTCCTGCATTCGACTTCCCAAAAGGGAGTGCACGTGTCCCTTAATGTTAGCCTCTAAGCGTTTTTGAATAGCCAAACACATCTGATAACATTTCTCATTCTTTCTCGTCGCGTTTCACTCGTCACCTTCGCTTCCACAGACTTTTGGTCCTCCCTCCATTAACTCACCCTGCCTCCTGCGGGCTGGCTGGCTGCGCTGTCACCCTTCGCTCCGTGCGCAGTGCGCAGGGCGCTCGCTGCCGCTGGCTGTCGCCTCCGCCGCGCTGCGCACGGCCCGGGTGCGCGGGGGCTATTATTTAAGTTAATGGAAAACTGCGGACGCCTAAATCATTCCCGCGGACCCCCGACGCCGCGGCCGAGCACAAAGTTTGGACAAAAGAGGGGCGAACGAAGGCGCATTATGAAGATTATACGGTCGTGTCGCGCGAAGAGCGGACTTTGTTGCGGTAATTCCGAGTACAACTCGGGGCGACGCGTCGGAAGGTTAGCCCGGGGAAGGTCCCTCGCGCGTGTCAGTGGTGGCTCGCTCACCCGTCGTGTAAACGAAACCGCAACGCGACTAAAGTTGTAAGCAAGATTGATTGCTGGCCGCGGACTGGAACACGAATTTAAAGGTGATGTTTGACTCTCCTGGTGTTTTAGTTGTACGTAGTTACGCTCTGTACAGTAAAGTTGTTTCGTGATTGAATACTGTCAAAAGTGAGCAATCGTCGCTATTGCTGCGCTTTAGATCGTAATATATGAAGCCCATTAATACTTTATTCCTATTATTCGTATTCATTCACAAAACCCTTTGTCGTTTCTTAACGAAAATCTTTATTTAAAACCTCTCTCTGTCTAGTAGAGTGTGCTGTGCTAGATAACCTGTGTTAATGAGAAATGATGAAGGGAAAGTCGCAAACGGTCCGTTCCAATTTAGAAGTTAATACCCCGTAATTCATTCGAAAGAAGAATGGAGAACAAGGAATCCCAGAAAATCGTTGTCCAGAGTAGCTCATTCCAAGAATTCTTTTCGTAATTGCATCAATTCAGCAAGTGAATTATAGACGACGAAGAATCGACGCTTGTGAAAACGTTCAACTCTTCAAAAGAGAAAAGTGCACGGTACCTGATCATTCATTTGAGTTTATATCCTTTTTAGAAAATGAAAAATATTATTTAGAGGATTAGTAGGAGAAAATAGTACAAGTAATACGAGTAGATATTTTTTGGAACAATCATAATATTTCAAGTCAATTGATCTATTGAATACTTAATAATTATTATTAAGTATTCAATACTATTCAATACTTCCTAGCAATAATTCTCTACAAACCATCTCACCATAAAATAATTCATAAATATTATGAGATTATTAGCTTTCAAGTGACTCGTGTCAAAACAAGTATTTTTCGTTCTTTCGCCTATTTCAAGACAAATGTCGAAACGTTTTCTTCTAAAAATTTGTACGTTTATTCCTTGGGTAGTTACGAGAAAGGTGGCGAAAAATGTTTGAATCTCTTTTGTAAAAAAAAGCGTAGGTGTGTGTGAAACCACGTGAAAGGGGAAACTAATTTTTATACAATATTATACGTATAATAGCAATTAATGTATGCGTTTCTGTAGGTAGAATGTGTGAACCGGTGATAAGATTAATTGGTGTTGAAAGGTTTCATACTCACAATTATAATGTGATCAGATGACAGCTTCCTTAATGAGAACATTTAGAGATCACTCTCTGCATCCACGATTGCCAGACTAACGACGTCGTAAATACGTTAGTTTGCTAATGTGGATGTCTTCCGACACCATTTTTTCCGCGTAGAAAGTTCTTTAGTAGATCTCTGACTAGTCATACAAAACACTTGAACACACAATATTTTTTTGACAGTATATGACTTAACAAGTGATTCACTGTAATTTTGGAAATCTCCATGAAATCCCAGTTCAAATCCTTTCAGGTGTTACACCTTTCAGGTGAATGTAGCTAAACATAATATTTTAAATGAAGGAAAACTAGTTCACACAAATGAAACATGTGAAAAAGAAATCATAATACAAGTCCAAACGTACTTGTTGTTTAACAAGAACATTTAGTTTGGTTCTTAACTCTAGAATGCCTATGCAGGGCCCCCGAAAAATAATTATGTTCATTTCTTCAGAGCGTATTATGTAGGATCCCACAGGCCCTATATATATCCATGTAGTTTACCGAGTCCATGAATTCTAGAGTAGCTGACACAGACTAGGTTTTGTATTGGTCGCGTGACCGATAAATTAAAGTATATATTTCAATTAAAGGGCAATAGTGCATATTTTTCCGGTCGCATGTCTATTAGTATCTTGCCAGCCAGAGGAGGAAAATGGAAACCCCAAGTAGTCCCGTTAGCAGAAAAGAGACCTTCCTGAAAGCCTGACTCACCGAACGCACCGAAAAACCCTCTTCTTCTTTCCTTCTTTACAAAGTAGGTCGTGAAATGTATGGAGTGCGGCGCCCGCTTCTCGTCTCGGCTCGGCTCGGAGCTTCTTCCGTCTCGGGGTTAAAAGTTCCAATGAGTTCGGGTTAACCGTTCAAACCTTATTAGGCGGACACGCGCCGGGAGTTAACGCTCACTGCCCGCCCACTGTCTCCCCGCCTGCTCTCTCCTCGTTCACTGCTCTTCCTCTGCCCTCCCACTACTAGCCCACTCCACCCCCAGTTCCTGCAACCCACCACCCACTGCCCCCCCTCATTCCCCAACAATGCCAGCACTGTGTCCGCCTTCTGCACTCCCACTGACTGCTTACTCCCCATCTACTCTCCTCCCACTCCCCAACGACTTTCTGCCCCCCTTTCCGCACGGCCATCCGTCTACTCAATTGACGATCCTCCGCCTGTTGCCGGAGAACCGGGAGTGTTTGGTGGGCATGTGGGGTACGGGTAGGTCGGGGATTAGTAGGTGGGCAGCGTGGCAGACGAAGCGGTGCAGGAGTTGGCAGGATCCGCGGGTGGGGGTGGGGGAGAGTGGGAGTGGTGGGACGGGGACGGAGAGTAAAAGCGCCCTCGCCCTAAAGGAGCGGCCGCACGCCGGCGTAAAGCGCCGTCGTTTGCGCGCAGAAGCGCTTTCAAATTGTCAATCAGGGGCGGCCCGCACGCGTCGTTACGCGCTCCGCGGCCCGTTTGTCAGCGAGGGGGGGGGGAGGCCGATAGAAGGCGAGCAGAGGAGGATTGAGAGCGCAAATATAGGGGATAGATAGAGTGAAGAGGGAAGGCAGGGATGGAAGAGATGGACGAAAACGCACAGTATGGCGGAGGGCATAGGGAAGGAAGGACATAGGAACTGACTCGGATTAAGTAGAGAGGAGTAGGGAACGAGTTCAGTGGATTTCGAAATAAGTGGGAGGTTCAGATGGTAGTCACTATAAATGTCACTGAAACATGGACTTGAGAATGTTTCTGTTAAGAACTGCAGAGATGTGATTACTAAAGACATATGAATGTTGAGTTCACAAAGGGAGCAAGATGTAGGTATACCATTAAAAGCAGCAACGAAATCAAGATAATTCTGATATAAAGTGGTTTACAGCATTTCATGCTTATCGACGTTTTTCCTGTGAAAAGGCTCAGTTCTCGGAACTATCCTTTCCACCAACCTCACCCCTTTGCGGATTACGCTCTCAGAAGATTTTCGCAGAATTTTCCACCCCACTGTTCAACCATCGCGCATTCACGGAAGCGTCTTTTCCACCAACGCACATCGCCTCCCCGCCCGCCCTCTCCTGAGAATCTCCTCTGCGTCGCCCCGATCTCCCGGCCCGGCGCCGCCCGCCGGGAGCAGTTCCGAGCCGCTAACGAGGTGTCCTCCGCGCGGCGCGGGGCGGCGCCGCAACCCGCGCTGCTCTCGTGTAGTGCGGGTTGTCTGCTTACGCAGGCGCCGGGGGCGTCAGAGGGAACCCGACGCCCCCGCCGCTTGACCTGACCGGCGCGGCTAGAGACTGCCGCTGCGTGATAATAAATGCACGCGAGGGGGCCAATTAACTAGTGTCAACTCGCATGGTCGTTATGCGGCTGGGCGGGGCATAGAACGGGGACCCATCTCATCACAGCTCGTAAACGAGATAAGCTATTTTACAAAGAAAAAATTGCAAAAGAAAAAAG
This sequence comes from Gryllus longicercus, assembly GCA_038098605.1. Lineage (NCBI taxonomy): Eukaryota > Metazoa > Arthropoda > Insecta > Orthoptera > Gryllidae > Gryllus > Gryllus longicercus. Next base: position 1,506 of record JAZDUA010001435.1, on the reverse strand, counting down.
TATAATGTTCCGGATAGACCAAATTCTCTTTATGAACAATTAATTAATTAAATATTTTCTAAACATTATTCCTTTTATATGTTAACACGGATTTCAAATGTTATTATCGTTCATTGTAGTCGAATACTCAAATTCATGCCCTTTAACGATGATGTATCATGCACTACTGGCCCTTGGATATATTTACCGAAGTTCGCAGCTTATTCTTTAGGTCTCACAAGAACCAACAAACGATTCTGATTATAGTTATTTACTTCCTCGTCTCTTTTTCATGTGGCGTCTTACATCTTGGTTCTCTATGTTAAAAAGAAATAACAACATGATATTCTGGTTCCAAGAATCGACAATTTCTCATTGAGAAAAAAACAGTATGTTAAATTAAATGCTAGTTAAATGGTAGTACAGATATGTACTTATTCCTTACACAAAATTTGTTTGAATTCAATTCAGAGAAATGTCTACTTTTAAATATATTCCCTATACAGTGTTTTTATAAAGATAATGAAAGAATGTAGAATATTCTTTAAATCCTATAATGCTCCCAATAACCGTAGATATTTTTCTTCTATCCTCATTGATCAAGTACCGCGTAATAACCTATAACCGTACAGATGACACAGCCCAATATTTGTAGAGAACCTCATCGTAGCGTATAGATGGGAACGTTGATGAAATGATATGCTTTCTAGAATCGTAATAAAAAGTGTCATCCTTAGTGTATGCGACGTATTTATAAAATAACCTTAAAAGTGGTTGGAAATGCAACATATTCTCTCTTTATCTAATAAGGTAAACAAATACGATTTTGTACTAATTATAAGAAATAATCGATACAAATTCTCACAAATGTGCTACTGCTAAAGAGGGAAGTACCCCCAGTCTTCCATCAATTATGTTTAAGACGAAGAAATAAACGTTCACAGATTGTGGGGGAGGGCAAAGGCAGGTGCTGGCCCATAACAACTGTTACACCACAACACACTTTATTAGCATGCATAGTGCTTAAACAATGCGTTTTAGATCCTCAAGACCGCGATTTCGGGTTCCTGAAGGCCACAAGTTACATTTGTAACTACAATATTCAAAATGACACCTCTTTTGGCCTTTCGTACATATTTCGAGCGTACACCCACTTCATAGCACTGGTTGACAGAAATGTTTGCGTTGAGTTCCAGCAACAAGCTATTTTAACTTTCAAAACAATGATGATTTACAAAGTGCGGAAGGTTGGCAACGGTACACGTAGGAGATATAAATGCTATTCTCCTTACTATCCAGGAGAATAGCATTTATATTACACAATCTTTTTTCTTTGCTACTCTGAACAAATTACCAGAGTTTCAATAATATCTCGTACGAAAGAAAATCCCCTCTTTAAGTGCAGCATGTAATGCAGAATACTTTGCCGGGTGCATCGGGGGCGTAAGAAGCCAATGCCAGCGGAGTGGCATCAAGAAAGACGTCGGGCAGGTAGGTCGCAAAGCCGGTGCTTGCCTGCGCGGTGAC
>JAZDUA010001261.1:0-125069 GCA_038098605.1 Gryllus longicercus | reverse complement strand
CCAGGGAGAGCGAGTGAAAATAGGGAGAATCATAGCGCAAAATAAAGGGTTGACGCGAAGTGGATGAACGTGAGATGAGACATTGGCAAGGCGTGGCGGGGCGCGGCTCGATGAGAAGAGGCGGGAAATATCCGGAAAGGAACGTTGGGCGGGAAAACGCAGGGAGGAAAAGGTGTGACGAGGAAAGCAGGGAGGCAAGGAAACCCTTGACGGTGCGTGGCGTGACGAAGAGTGTGAGGCAGAGGGGCGCGGGCCGCGCTGCCGCGCCGCAGCCGGTGGGAAGAGCGGAGCGGGAGCGGGAGCGGGGGCGGGAGCGCCGGGGATGGGGCAGCGGTGCCTCGCGGCGGCGCCGGCGCCGACTCGGAATGATCTAATTCTCCGGCGAGATCGCTAATGAGCACCTCCCGGAGCGGTGAAAAACGGCGGCGGGGCCGCCCGCGCAAGATGGAGATGAGCGGCGGCGGCGGCGGCGGCGGGCGTCTCGTCTCTCAGCAATGACCATTTCGCAGAATTAGATTCCTTGATTAAAACTATCTGCTTCCCTTTTTTGACGGAAGCGCAATCGCCGACGCGCCTTACGTCGCGGAGAGCGCGAGTGGGGGTGGGGGAGAGAGAGGGCGAGGGCGTTGGTAGTGGCTCGCGCTGCAGTGCGGATGATGACGCGACGGTAGGTGGGGAAGGGGATGGGGCGTGGGTGGGTGCGTGGGCGTAGGCGGGGACCTGGAAGTGGGTGGGGGTGTAGGAGGGGGTTTGGTTGGGGGCGTGTGCTTGGGATTTGGAGTGGGCCTGCCCGTGAGCAGGAGTCTGGGCGTGGGCGTAGGTGACGGCCTGGTTGGGGCCGAGGGCAGGGATGGGAGCGCGGATGGAGGCGTGCGCGCATTAGCGGGTGTGCGGGCGCGGGGCGGGGTGGGGCGGGGAGGAGCACGGGTGAAGGCGAGGGCGTGGGCATGGGCCTGGGCTGGGGCCTGGGCGGGGGCGGGTAGCCTGGACGTGCGCGTGGGCGGGGGTTTCGTCTGGCCGTGGGCGGGGGTGGGCGTGGGCCTGCACGTGAGCAGGAGCCTGGGCGTGGTCGTAGGTGACGGCCTAGTTGGGGCCGTGGGCAGGGGTGGGAGCGCGTGGGCTGGGGCCTGAGCAGGGCGAGTAGCCTGGGCGGAGCAGGTAGCCTGGGCGGGGCTAGGGTGGGGGCCTGGGCGGGGACCTGGGTGGGGACCTGGGTGGGGGCCGGGGCGGGGTCCTGGGCGGGGGCCTGGGTGGGGGCCTGGGCGGGGGCCTGGGCGGGGGCCTGGGCGGGGTCCTGGGCGGAGCAGGTAGCCTGGGCGGGGCTAGGGCGGGGGGCTGGGCGGTGGCGAGAGCACGTTTACGGGCGGGGGCGGGGCATGTATGAAACGGAGCACCGGCAGCAGAGCAGCCACGGCACAGGCGGCGAGTGCAGGGTAACGCGTTGGGCAGCAGTGGCCCGGCAGAGCTCACGCCGCTGTATCAGACTTTCGAGAGCGTAAAATGACGCAGTGTGAGGTGAGATGAAAATGTTGTATGAAGATGGGGCTGTATGAGAGGATGTACGGGCGATATGGTGTTGTGCTTGCGAAGGAAGTGGAATGTTGACGACGTAACAAAATTGGCAGACGTGACGTTGGAGCTGCAGTGGACTATACAGCTAGAGATATGCTGTGTAGGTCAGGATGGCACGCTGAAAATAGTCATTTGAGGCAGGTGTAGAAAGCAAGATGACGAGCAAGGGAGGGAAGATGGTGTGTTTGACGAAGAAACACCGGGAGCCGCATCTGGGTGGAGATGACTGCAAGATTCCAGGATACCCCCTCCCTTCTCCTTCCCTTCCCCTTCCCGTCCTCCTCGTCCTCAGGGGAGATCCGCGCGCGTGATAAGGAAACGCGGGAAGGAAGAGAGACCCGGCGGGGGAAGCGGCGGGAGGTGAGCTCCGGGGATCGCTCGCACCGTCTGAGAGCATTTCGCGAATGCTCTGCGAATATTCGCACTCGTATACATTCCGAGTCTGTCAGTGAACAGATTGGATGGAGTAATAAAGCTTCGAGGAGAGTCTGTTGTTGGGGGAAAACATTCACGAGGCAGGTGCCGGTAAATACTTGGAAAGCTCTCCTCCTCGGATTGAACGCGTTCTTTCGTCTTCGCTTTCTTCTGGAAAATGTATTTTAAGAAGGGACGGAAGAGATGTTTTTGTACGAAAGACGTAAGTGATGCGATTTTTGCAAAATGAGAGAGAATAATATGGGCTGATTTGCAACTAGCTTTCTGTGAAATTTAAAACCTCCAGGCACATGAGAAAGAAACAAACTTGCTTAGAATTGTTTGCAAGAAAGCGTTAAACGTTAAATGTAAGGTTGAAAATTGTAAAAAAACACTACTGTTGTTCTAAGACAACCTTTAAGTTTTAATAAAAACTTTACACATTACTTAAATATTCTGCATATTTTCACTTATTTCAAAGAATTTTCACGTCAGTTATTCAATGTAAGTAAAAGATGAAAATGACATCATTAAAAAATTAGCATTGATGCAGAAATTGTACTTATTTGTGTATTTGTTTATATCCAAAAAATTCGTGACAGAAACAATTTACTGAGACGGAGCTCAGAGGAATTTGAAGAAGTAAAGAAACCCAGTTCGTTTCTAGCCAGTGTCATAAAACTATTATTTATGTATGCATCTATTTGGTTGTAGATTAACAGTCGTGTTAAAATGTTGATAATATTAGAAATTTCCATCATATGCACGTAAAAATTATAATTTTTATTTGGTCGCATTATTATTAACATTTGTGAAACGCGTCGTTCTTTTTACTGATAGAAGAAGGACCGCTTTAATGCCGCGGGTCTCATTATCGTTCTGCGTGAAAGTATATGCTGTTGAAACACCACTAGTTTATAAATGTTATGCAATATTAAAGCTACAACAGTGTGAACAAAACTAGTTGGCTGTCAGAGAATCGTTTAACACGCATACATGCATTTTCTTTGCAAGAAAGCTAGTACAAAAATGTAAATGTTAAAACAAACAGATTGTCCCAATCGTTCTTTTTTACAACCATTCCTCTGAGGTGACACCGCAGTTCTAAATCGTCAGACAGAAATGTCAACAGAAAACGTTAAAATTAACGACACCCGCGAAGAATTCAATATACTCAGAGAAATTCCATATCTTCTGTTTTTAAACTTCGGAAAGAACACTCAACACATTATCTTCAAATAAACAAACAACACGACTCTCTCGCGTTCTTCAATTTGAAGAGTCGCCGTGAAATCACAGCCCGCGAATCCTCGAGGAACGAAGGGAGAGCTTTGCGAATTTGCCACTCGACAATACACAGAGAGATTTATTAAGAGACCTCGTCCGTAATATTTCTCCTCGCGGGGAGGCGCCTTCACGAGGAATCTTCTTCGCATTCGCGGCGGGTTCCTGGTGCTACCACGCCGCAGCGCCACCGGCGCCCCCTTCCCCGCCCCCGCCATTCGTCCGTGGAGCCTCCGCCGCCGCCCACCGCCCCCGCCGCCCTTCCCCCGCTTTCGCCATTCGTCCGTGGAGACCCCGCCGCCCCCGCCGCCCTCACCGCTCCCGCCGCCCCCACCGCTCCCGCCGCCCCCGCCGCCCCCCCCGCCCCCGCCGCCTCCGCCGCCTCCGCCGCCTCCGCCGCCTCCGCCGCCTCCGCCGCCCCGCCGCCCCGCCGCCCCCCGCCGCCCCCGCCGCCCCCGCCGCCCCCGTCGCCCCCGCCGCATTCGCCGCCACCGCCGCCGCCGCCACGACCGCCGCCATCATCATCACCTCAATCATCACCACCCCCACCGCCGCCGCCACGCCGATTGCTACCGCCGCCGCCACCACCGCCGGCTCCTCCACCTCTGCCACCGCCGGTACCACCGCCACCAACGCCACCGCCACCACGGCCACCGCTGCCGCCGCCCGCCGCCGCTGCCGCCTCCCGCGGCGCGTCCGCCTCGGGCTTAATTGAAGATGACGTACTGCCGGGTTATGAGGCGGCGCGCGGGGGCGTCTTATGGGCGAAACCTGAGCTTCATAAAAGTGCTATAAAGAGGGGCATTGATGTATACTCCCTTGTTGTTTCCTCGACCTCCGGGGAAATTCGCGCCCAGCTGGAAGGCAGCAAACCGAGGTGATAAGCTGGCGCTGCCGGCAGGGGCTGGGCGAGTCTTCCAGAACACAGTGGAGGTGAAATTTATCGCCCGCCGGCACACCTCACGCGGCGGTAACTGCTTTATGAACTAAGTACTGCATTAAGACCGGTAGCATGAAGTCACTCCGTTACATTGTTCTTTATTCACGTATCAATTGTGACAGGTTAGAATGTTATGTTCCTGTGGGTAGGTTTTAGAAGAAAAACTACATATTGATCTAAACGATGAACTCTTTTAAAGGAAATGTAGTGATGTATTTTTGTTCTTCGACTTCTGATAACTTGATATATTGTTTACTTCGGAAGAATGTTTGTTCTTCTTTCATTTTGAATTTAAACTTATAATAAAAACCTTTTAATTCCAATGTTTACATTTACATAATTAAAGACCTAATTACGTACAGTACGAGAAAGAAATGATAGATTGTAATACGTCACTTTTAGAGGACTAAAGGTTCCGAGAGGTTAACTAAGAATGGAAAATAAGTTTTCATTGAATGAACACATAAGCTAAACGCATTTCTTTATTGGACCTCTGGTATAAATTGAGTTGCGATATTAAAGTTATGCAAAATGTCTTTCAGAGGAAAAAAGTTGAAATATTGCGGTATGCGGACGTGTTTGTTACGTCTTCGCTTGTTTCATTAAATTAATTCCGGGATACTACCTAATTCGTTACTTTGAATAGAGTTAAATATCTAGTTGTTTTATTACTCGAAGAATCCATGGAAATAATTAGTAAAGTATAGTAATTTTATTTCAATTGATGCATTTTAGAAAACAGGATTTTGATTATATCAGAATGTACAATTTATTCTTATCATAATAATCAAATTTAAGAATTTTCAATATGCGAAAGAATGGGAAATTATTTGAAGAATTACGTACGTATAAACGGAGTAATATGCGTAGTATAGAAAAAGTTATGTAATGCTGCAGAAAATCGATTTCAAGATTTCAACGAAAAGACACAATTTGAGGTCCCCAAATACCGTTTTTTTTTCAAAACGCCAGTCCGTCCGTCCGTCTGTCTGTCGGTCTGTTCGTCTCTCCGTCTGTCCGTATGTGAACAACACTAGCGCCTAAACCATGTGAAGGTTTTTTCAGATTAAAGGAACTTCTGTCGATCTGGCTTGAGTCGACGATATGCGATTTTAAAAACCAATCATTTTTTGGGGGGGGGGGTACTTTACATGGCACTCGTCGGTGATGGAAGGAATCGTTGAACAGATACAATGGCAAAAAACAAACACTTTGATCACTGGTAAAAATTAATTTTATTCCTGGGCAATCAAATCTAATGCCCCAGGGAAGTTACATTAGCAAATTGAGTAAAAAAATGAGAAAATTGGGTGAAAAGAAAAGAAGATGAAAAGTTAGTATTCAGAGTAAAGCTTAAAAATTAGGAAGAATTATAATTAACATTACAATGGTAAAAAACAAAAGTTACGGGTCAATGTGCCATAGCGCGGCACCGCATTACAAGTTTTACACAGGGACGAATGCCCTTGAATAATACTGCCTGGAGAAAAGGTCTTTGCGCGCCCGGGGAGGGCGGGCGCGGTCGAGGAGGCGGCTGGGCGTCCTTCAAAAAAATTCAGCGGAGGTCGTCGGCCTCCCGTGCCAACAGCTGAGCGGTCGGGTCGTTGACGTCACCAAAGGGCGGCGGCGTCTGGCTGCGGTGGTTGAACTCGGAGCGGCCGGGATTCTCTCGATCTCAGGAGCGTAGCAGTCAACTATGCGTACCTCTGCTAGGGGGCGACGGCGTCTGGTAGTACTGGTTGAACTCGGAGTAGCCGGGATTATCTCGATCTCAGGAGCGTAGTGGTCAACCATGCGTCTCTCTGATTCTCATAATAATTGTCGGACACAATTTCAGAAGGTCTAGAACTCCTTCGGAGAAACATTCGCCTCTCTTCACAACTAATTCCCACCCCAGAGAAGTTTCTCTCTCTACTGCAGTCGGCCCAATGCTCAAACTCGCAGTAAAATTATATAAATCCCCCATAGGCGTACTTGCCCGAATAATTCCCACCCCAGAGAAGTTTCTCTCCCAACTGCCCTCAGCCTAATACTCAGGCTCCTTCCGACAAATTATACAAGTCCTTCAGAGACACACTGGTCTCTCCCCGACGAATAGTTACCCCCCCCAGAGAAGTTTCTCTCCCGACTGCCCTCAGCGTATTCTCTACACCTTCTGACATTCTATCAGTCGAAATCGTATCAAGTCAACTTCTACCCCCACCCTCTTTTCTCGTGTGCTCCAGCTCCTTATAATAGTCGCGTCGCTATTGGCCAAAGGTAACGACGCAGTGCACTATTTTCAACCAATCGCGACGGGGAAGCCACGGAAATTTCCGCTCTCTGGGCCAGCTGCGAGTGCACAGTGTTATTCTTATTCCTTCTAGAACATCGGCCATGCCCACGCAAGGGGGCGCGTTGTCCGTGAAAGAATTTATCACTCTGGGTTTCCCCGGATGTAAGCGGGCGTTCTAGAAATTTCGTAGCTGTTCTTGCGACCACGTGCCTCTCTCAGTGAATCTTTCGACGCCAGCTCTCATAACGACTTCGTTAATGGGCCGGGGGCGCAAATGGCTGTCACGATAAGCGGGGTTGCGCGCGCGTCGCCATCTGTTTACACTCCCAGTAGAACTCAGGGTGGCCGAGTTTGTTTTATTTAATTTTCCTGGTATGAGGAAATCGGTATCGCTGCAATATATCCACGTACAAGGGATAGTAGAAATAACAAAAACAAGATTTTCTCGAAAACAAAATTTTTTCTTTCAACTTTCAGTAAGAATAGTTCAAAATGTTCGCTAATAAACGCCATTTTGCTCTATTCTTTTCTTTTTTCGACATCTACAAAACTGTTATTTTTAATATACCCTCTCTCGTCATTAATATTTTCGTAGTAGCGATTTGTTATCATTATTATATTTATGAGTACATGAGTTTTAAATGTCATAGACGTTTTTTCCAAAACTACACAATTGTAAGTGAAAATGAGCTCATGGTACCGCATTTTGAAAAAATCCAAACGCCATTTTTACAAAAATGGCTGCCAATTTTTTCTTCAAACCTACTTACTTTAATTGCACTACTTACTTTAATGTGACATAAAGTTCATTCTAGGGAATTTTGGTGATTTTCACAAAAATTAATGAATTTTTTTTACATCTCTCACACTCTTAAAATGTTATTTCTAGCAATCGTTATCACTATTGTATTTGTGGGTTAAAATGTTTCAAATGACTTCTAATGAAGTTTTTACAGTATAAAAATGTTTTGTGAAAAAGTGTTTGAAATTTCGCATTTACAGTAAAGCTTAAGTTTTTTCGTAATAACGACTTAAAATTTTTAATGAAAATGTCTTTTAGGACGAAGTTTTACTGTTCGTTAAATTCTTTAAGTAATATTTCGGTTTTACTATTACGAAACCCAAAAACTGAGAAAATGTCAAAAAATACACTTTTGCGCAGCGATAGATGCAGCTGGCAAGAGAATGTGACAATTCCGAATAGTTAGCCCAGACCAAAGAAAATAGAAAACTAATACGAGAAAGTGTGTGCCATTCTGTAGCACCACTAGTTAACTTATTCAAAATTCAAAGAAACAGCTGGTACTATTAACATTTAAAAACACATAATTAGAAATGCAGCTCTACTGTTGCCTAAATCAATGTCCAATGCCATAATGTATTCTATTATCCTGTTGAATGTTCGCATCGAAACCGCAATACCAAATCATCGGAAGAAGTACATTACTCTAGTCACATACTTCACCCCAATTGTGGTTACTCGCCCACAACCCGCTGCGCTGCTTTTGTGTCCCCAGTCCAGCCTGTGGACACGAGAATATTTGGTTGCCTCGGAGTGCAGCGGCGATGTCAAAATATGACAGGACCTATCCTTCTATTTCGGTGTGGGCCGCTGCTGAGGACTAATGGCGGTAGCGGTGCTATCGGGTTACTGTGAGAATATCGCGTACACCGAAAAGAATACTCCAAAATCACGAGTCAAATTGAGGAATTACATTGTGTTTAGTTTATTTTTTCCATAATTATTTTTTTAAACACTGTAGAATTTTCATACTTTTACAATCAATAATAATAATAATAATAATAATAATAATAATAATAATAATAATTAGAAGTAATATTGGAAACGTTGGCGACTATTAAAAATACGCCGTTTCGACATATATTAAAATTGACATGTAACACTTTTATAATATATAATATTACCGTATTGGGAGAAATAAATTTTTACACGCCGATTTTAAAGTAATAGAAGCTACATCAGTAAAAGCAAAAATAATATGTAAAATTTGCCTCAATATATAAATGTAGCTAAAAGAGAGGGAATATAAAACAGCCATAATAATAATAATAATAATAATAATAATAATAATAATAATAATAATAATAATAATAATACCAGAGTCTCGCTTTGGCGTAATGTATTGACTGGATGGTGTGTAGTCAGAATTTTATCAGAAATTGCCTTTAATAGCAAAACTACTCTTCAGGCGCAATTTTTTTAGTGAAGTTAATTTTAATACTCTTATTGCATTAGGCTAGTTTTTGGTAGAAACTTATTTTTATTTATTTTCATATCTAATAATCCGCTTCATTTTTAAAAATTTTCTTTGTAGTTAATTGCCCCATGTACTGGTAACGATTAAAATCATAAATGGTAGCTCCCAATGACATAGATCTTGATTATGAAGCTACTAGTAACCATTGAGAACGCCCTCGAGAACGCCAGTACTGTAACACATAGTTTCCTTCCCCGTAATATTTGTAAAATATCACTAGTTACGTAGGTTAATTTTTATATTTCATATAAAATATATATCATTTTTTTTCATACATCCATGTAATGTATAATGAAATAACAATCACAACGAAGAGTCCATACTAGTTGCTAACACGTGAAGAGAGTTTATTACTGTTTGTTATCAATGAAGAATTAACATTTTTTGCTTCCACTCTACACATAATTCATACTGAAACTCGACATCTAAAGCAGTTTCATTCTGACGACAATGATGAATAGCATAAAGAGTTCCCCGCAAGGATATGAACTGTGACTCTTTAAGTGCTCTGCTAATGAGACTTTTCACGCACCTCTGTCAGCGGCATTTCTTGAATCTCAGTTTCCTTCCTCATTATTCGTTTAATACTCCATCAACCACATGCCCCAAGCCGTTTATAAATATTATTTGTTTTCCTACAGCGTTTCTTCACTACTTATACCTTTTACTTTGAAATGACGATTCTTAGATCGCATACAGAGCGTATTTTCTGGTCTCCTGGAACACTTACGAGCAGATTCAATAAAAATACGTTTCTTTCATTGGAGATCTATTTCTCGCAACCACTCGTAAAGAATGCAAATGCTCTCTTGGAGCAACGATCATTAACATCATGAGCGCTCCGTAGGGATATATACCGTCACTACGTAGAGCTTAGCTTCTAGATACCTTTGAGTCAGACTAGAAGGCAACAATTTATTAAGATCTAATTTTCACAACCACTGGTAATATAAAGTAATTGCACTGTGAGGGCAACAATATCATGAAGGGCGTTCCACAGGGGTGTTGACCGTGACTATGAAGCACCTAAGCCTCAAGAGGCCTTTGAGTCAGACCCGGTATTAACGATATTATTAATCAAAAACTTTTCTAATTATTCGTGAAAGAAACTATAAATTTAACTCATTTTCTAATCTTCTTTTTCTTCATGAATTCGACACCACGCTGTATACATATTGAAATAACATCTCTTGGATCACGTACAGTATTGAAAAAGGTCTTGGAAGATTTACAAGCAGATTAAATAAAAGTACTTTCGGTTTTACTCGAGATCTAATTCTCACAACCACTGGTAATCTAAAGCTTTTGCACTGCGAGGGCACCGATCAATACCTTCAAGGGCGCTCCGCAGGGATGTAGACCGTGACTATGACGCGCTAAGCCACTAGAGGCCTTTGAGACCGCCCCGGGCGCCGACGACAGCGGAGGCGCAGGCGGATACGCGTCCTTATTCCTAAGCGTCGAATTTAACGCAGTGGGGCGCGGGCGGGGGGGGGGGGATGCGACGTCTCGTCTTCCGCCCCGCCGCCGACTCGGCGCCGACGCCGGCGGCGGCTGCGGCGGCGGCGTCTCATTGTCTCCGTAACGACGTCCTCACATCTGCATCGTCACGTTGTGTATCTCCGCGCACGCTCATTTCCATGGAAATTCAATCACGGTTTAATATGTATGCGGCGACGGCGAAACGCTCCATCTGGCGGCGGAAAAATAAAAGCAAACCGCTACGCGCCGCTAAAACAGCGACCTCCAAAGAAAATGCACGTCCTCCTTCGGCTCAGCCGCCCGCCCTCTCGCCCGCGCGTTCCGCCCTCACTCTCCACAGTCTCCTCAGGCCGGGCCGCTTTCTCCAATACGCGGCATTTGCATCGGTGCCGGCCTTATCTCGGCGTCCCACTTTAAATATTGGCTTAAAAATGTAAAATAAAGAGAGTCCCGAGTTATAAAACTGTAACTCCATTACTAATTTCGTTTTTAATTAGAACGCAAACAAAAAGAAATAATAACGCGTTCTTCTGGCGTGCTTACATTAAAGTGGTTACGCGGGACAACAAAGTAAAATCGCGTCAAAGCTAACGAAGGGGAAGCGCTTGTGACGAGGGGCAGCTGTGGGTGGGCAGCGCGGGGTCGCTGGCGCGAAATGCCACTGGAAGGGGAAGCGTGTGCGGGGGCGGGCGGGGACACGGGGCAGAAGGATTCGAGAAGCTAGCGCGTTGAGTGCCAGCGGCGGCGGCAGAGGCGGCGATGGGGGCGGCGACGGTAGGGAACGGGGACGGTAGGGACGGGAAGGGCGGGTAATGTAGTGGCGAAGACGGTAGGGGTTGGGGGCGGTAGGGGCGGGGACGGTAGGGGGTGGGGGCGGTAGGGAGCGGGGACGGTAGGGGCGGGAACGGTAGGGGGTGGGGGCGGTAGGGAGCGGGGACGGTAGGGACGGGAAAGGCGGGTAATGTAGGGGCGGGGACGGCGGGGGAGGGAACGGCGGGCTGCAGGAATGGCGGGGGCGGCGGGAGTGGCGGTGGTGGTGATGAGTATGTGGCGCGTTGAGAGCCAGCGGCGCCGGCGGGGGCGGGGATGACCTGGGGCGGGGACGGCCGTGGGTGGCGGGGACGGCAGGGGTGGTAGGGGTGGCGGGAATGGCAGGGGCGGCGGGGGGCAGGGGGTGTGGCGGTGGTGGTGAAGGGTGTGTGGCGCGTTGGGAGCCAGCGGTGGCGGCGGGGGAGAGGATGGGGGTGGGGACGGCGGTGGGTGGCGGAGTCGGCGGGGAAGGGTGTGGCGGCGGCGGCGTGTGGTTCAGAGGAGTACGTTCACGTGGATGCGTAAGTGAGTCCTCTTGCTTCTTTCAAAAAATGCCTCATTTCCTGCATTAAGGCTTTGGTCATTTGCTGGAGAATAAAAGCGCCTTTTACTCGAATACAGGTTTAGATGCGCGGTCCTGAGCATGAGTTGCTCTCTATTTTCAGAATTAATTTATGTTATTAAAACTATCTCTGGAGATCTTACATGTTTTTAAAATCAGCCGATTTCAAGAAGTACAAGTGTGGCTCGTCCCAAAATCGTTAAGTTCACTGAAAGGGGAAGTTGTTAGTTACAACTTCTGGAGATCAAAATTTTTTTTTTTTCAGACTGTTCCCACATATGTCAATTATTTCTTCCAATTTTCATGATCTTGCTTCCAAAAACGATGTGCAGTCAGGTTCCAATAGGAATGACGTATGTGTTTTTGCCAAACAACTGAGAGACGGAGTAGGGACTGACAGTTTCCATTTATTTTCTGAAAGAGAAATACCATCAGATACTTTCCGGTGTATAAAATAACTATAAAAATATGACTACTACATTTATACTTTTAGGGCTATATTTAAGAGATTTGTTAGGCAGTACACTCTAAATTAGCAGTTACCTCTAATAAGAACGACGGTTTCATCAACTGTACATGACCCTCCAGGTACAAATATTTGGTAGTTGTGGAAGAAAAGATTCTAAAAAAATGTTGGATAATCTCTCTTTGATAATTTTTACTTTTTCCGTTCGGTTATTAATGTTTCAAAACACAACGCTGTTTGTATTGCAACAAAACTATTTTGCGACCTAACTATGTGAAAGGTAAAACGCCCGAATTTATCGTTTGCAAAAAGGGATTTGATGTCTTTCCGACTCAATTTTGATATTGCACATAACATTAACAACACAATGAAAGCGGACAGTTCTTTATGTACATCACAAAGATACATTTTTATTTCCTAATTTCCCAGCGTTTCTCTGTTTTAGATAAAAAACAATTTGTTCACTTCAAAGTTTCATTTAAATTTCGTCATAAATCAGTTGTGCCAAATCATCTATTTGAACGTGATTCCTATCATTTCTATTTCGTGAGTATCCATCCCTCCTCCATTCCAAAAAGCAGGAGAAAAATTTGACAATTCAAGGTAAAAGTCCGGAGGTCGCACAAAACAATATTGTATTGTTTTATTTCACCAAAAGACGAGTTCAGAAGATGTAGTTGTTTGTTCTCGAAATGTTTCGATCCTCATTTTTGAGATGTTCCGATGTGCATGAAAATATATTCAAATTTAAGGAAATGCAATATTAGGAAAAATATGTAATTACACCGAAATAGTTAAAAATATGAAATACAAACTGTGTTAATTCATTTAAAATCACTTGTAAACTCTATAATAGTATTGAATGTAAGTATCTTGTATCTGTAAAAATACATATTTACATGAAAACCCGAACCCTGATTATAACGAACGATAAAGGTTTTCTCTGAAAATGCTATAACGCTAATGCAAAGATACACCCATCTACCTTCTTCTCCACGGTTCACCTGTCGAGAGTTCTTCCCGGAGAAAGCAGCTCATGGAGCGCCTACAGCTAGCGAGTGAGCGGATTTCACAGTGGCCTCTCGTGATTGTATTTCCCTCCCGAACGACGCGCGCTCTCGCGTTCACAACATTTAATTTCGCCGCGTATGACGTCGCCGGCGGCACTCGGATTCCCCGCCAAAGCGCCCGGAGGGGGCGTCGAAAAGTTGCGCGCGCGTTGATACAGAAGCGCTGGATGAAATGAGCGGCATAAACAGCGACGACAAAAGGTATTGAAATTAACAGGAAATCGGAGTAATTAACGCGCGGTAAGAAACCTCCGCGAGTTTCTTGCTTTTGTAAGACATCTCGTTCTCGACGGCGAGTGCAGAAAATACTCTCCGCTCTATTGTGCGCTATCCCCGCCTTCAATTTCCCATCCGCCCCGTGCGTATCTAATGAACAATGGAAGTAAATCGCGTCGTCTTGAACCCTTCTCGACTTCTCTTTCGTCGAACAATTGCCAGCCGCTAATTCCATTAAAATGTGGAGGAGTGGTGTGTTCCGCGGCCGCCTGGCGGCGTGCGACGCAATCCCCAAGAGCGCGTTGCCGCTTTGTTTTGCGTCACGTGACGCCCAACTGCTCCTTCTGCCGCCCCGCGGCAGCACTCCGGTGCCTCGTGCCGCCTACCGCTGCAGCCGGTTGGTGGGTTGGTGGGTTGGTGGGTTGGTGGGTTGGTGGGTTGGTGAGTTGGTGAGTTGGTGGGTTGGTGGGTTGGTGGGTTGGTGGGTTGGTGTGTTGGTGTGTTGGTGGGTTGGTGCGTTGGTGGGTTGGTGGGTTGGTGGGTTGGTGGGTTGGTGGGTTGGTGGGTTGGTGGGTTGGTGGGTTGGTGGGTTGGTGGGTTGGTGTGTTGGTGGGTTGGTGGGTTGGTGGGTTGGTGGGTTGGTGAGTTGGTGGGTTGGTGGGTTGGTGGGTTGGTGGGTTGGTGTGTTGGTGGGTTGGTGGGTTGGTGGGTTGGTGGGTTGGTGGGTTGGTGGGTTGGTGGGTTGGTGGGTTGGTGGGTTGGTGGGTTGGTGGGTTGGTGGGTTGGTGGGTTGGTGGGTTGGTGGGTTGGTGGGTTGGTGGGTTGGTGGGTTGGTGGGTTGGTGGGTTGGTGGGTTGGTGGGTTGGTGGGTTGGTGGGTTAGTGGGTTTGTTGGTTGGTTGTTAATGATTCCATGCGCGTTAACTACTAAGGTCACTACCACACTCCAGCGCCTCGCGCAGCCTACCGCTCCAGATGGTTGGTTAGTTTTGAGTGATTCCGGGGGCGTCAACTGCTAAGGCCATTATTACCGTAAGTGTAGTTCGTGTTTTTTGCTCGGGAGGTGGCGGTGATCTTCTACCTTGGATGGCGAGATCCGGCGTCGACCTACCGTCGTCTAGAGGGGTTTTCCCCATTCTGATATCTCCCACCAGCGGAGCACCGCCCCAGCCGGGGCAAGCCCTAAGCTCCTGACAGGTCTCCCGGCAAGTGTGGTAATGTAGTGCGTGTGTGAGGATAGGACAAGGAACAGGTAGGAAAGATCGCGCGCGGTCAGTTTTCTTAGGGTACTGCTCCGGCATTTGCGTGGTGTTGATCGGAGAAACCACGAGAAACTACCGATCAGATCAGCCGACCGCTAGAATTCTCCTTCAGACAGCTTCTGAACTCGCCCAAGCTGACCAGCTAGTGTCGAAAGTCCTGTTAGCGTCGGGGGTCGAACGTAGGTCCTCCCTCTCAGAAGGACTGCAGTGACATCAGTTGATGCCCTCAGCCATCTCTCCCGATCCACCGTGTTGAACCGTCGGCGTCCTCGCGCCATCCCCACCCTACTCCCGGCGGCGGCGATGGTGTGACGGTTAGCGTTACCGGACTGTTATACCCAAGCTCGCGGGTTCAAACCCGATCGAAGCCGTGGATTTTTAGGGCGACAAAATCCTTCGTACGCCTTCCTTCGGAGGGGAAGTAAAGTCGGCTGTTCCATGTTAGTAGATTTACTTGCATGTAAAAGATTCTCAAGCCCAAATGACGCCTCTGAGCTAAATACAAATCCCCTGTATCGTCGCCCAAAAAATCTCCGCTGGTTGGTGAAAGGAGCGTAGCGAAATTTGCGTGGTCAGACGGAAGAGCGGGCCTGCGGGCCTGATGGCCCGAGTCTTGCCACGTA
The DNA here is from genome assembly GCA_038098605.1 of Gryllus longicercus. Lineage (NCBI taxonomy): Eukaryota > Metazoa > Arthropoda > Insecta > Orthoptera > Gryllidae > Gryllus > Gryllus longicercus. The sequence continues at coordinate 109,815 of JAZDUA010001261.1, read as the reverse complement.
AAATAAGGCAAATTCAATTCAATTCAATTCAATACTCCCACACCTTCATTGCCTCCACTCCAAACTCACCCTCTCGTCGCAGGCTCCCCCCCCCCATTCGCCCCCTCATATCATTGATTACCGGGCCCCCAGCTCTTCGTGGCCACTTGTGTCGTCCCGCTTCCTCCTCACCTATCTCCGCAACAGCGTCACCACGCCTACCCGCGTCGCACCATCTTCATCCCCACTCCGTCTGTCAACATCCTTGTTCTGCTCCCTCTTCTCGCTGTCTCCTCACCGCGTAAGTCCGTCTTCCCCCAAGTCACCGGGGGCGCCGCCCTTCCATTGCAGCTCTAAGCCTTCCTCGTCTCCCTGGCTTCCATGCCACCCACTCACTCACATATCCGCTCCCGCCCTCCTTCACGACCCATACCTCAGCCGCGTTGCTGTTTACCCAGCGCAATCGATATCTCCGTTTCAACCGTCAACATCCTCTCCGATCTTACTTCTTTTCCCATCTACTATTTTTATTTTAAATTATAATATACTGCGATTTTTATTCTCTGCCCGACAAGGCCCTTCTTTACGGCGCAAATATGTCACTATTTTCGCATCTTTCTCGGTCGTTAGCAAGATGACGCATGATCGTGACCGTATTGCAGTGCTGGACATGGTCGCGATCATGTGATAATGCCGTCGTGAAGTAGGGCCTTGAGTGGTAAAGTTAGCAAATTGCAGAGTATTTTGTTTTATTTTTATTGGTTCTACAATTGTTGGAAGAAGCCTCAAGATTTTAGTTTTAAGAAATACTACAAATGCATTACGTATATTATATTACGTGCTACATTGTATATCACTGTTGCTGCTTTCCCCACTTCCCATCGCCTCAACTCTACCTTTGTTAGATTTTCCTTACCTAGGCAGATGTCCTTCTTTCACTTCGACCGATAGTACGCTGCATTTTTCTGTCCCCCTTTCAATCACTTGTAGCTTCGCTTAAACTCTGGTCGTTCATAGCTCCACTTACGCACCTTAAGACGTCTCTGTCACGACGCTGCGCTAACCTTTCTGTGCGCACCTCTTGTCGATTTTGCTTCACCTTCCGTCTCTCAGCCTCCCGGCTTCCAGTCCGAACCCTGTCTCTCCCCCTCGCTGAGCGCGGCTCCAACAGTTCTCATTTCGCGCCATCTTCTGTCTTCCTTTGTCCGCCTGCTCTTAGTCATCGATTTCCTCGTGCGTTTCGTCCCCGGTCCAACACCCTCTCCCTGGCCCCGGCGTTCACTCACTCGAAGCTCCACTTGCACTCAGCCAAGCGCCTTTGCTGCGTACCTATTTTTCTTTCTCTTTCTTGTTCGGCCCGTCTTTCTCTGTTCTGATCTCGCGCTGTCACTACCCACTTCACCTCCAGTCATCTTCTCACCGTCTTCCCCTGCCTAGTCATCGCCGTCACCTCGTTTTCAGTTTGAACCCTGGAACTGGCCCCCGACAGTTCCAGTCATTCACAGATCCGCATCCACTCGACTAGGGCCGTCATCGCCCTTGTCTCTCTTTACTGCTGTTTTCCCTCGCAAACATCTCCGCTCCGACTAGACAGCCACACTGTCTTCAAGCGTGGCGCTATCCCCTCTCATCCCACCTTCCATTGCTTCCTCTGCATCTTCTCCCGCCTTCCCTTAGACCCCTCCACGCCATTTCCTCCACTCTCCGCCCCCTCCCCATTCGCTTCCAACCACTCGTTTCCGTCCTACTTAGCGAGTCAGCCCCGAATCTCGCAGTTGTTTCCCAGCCCAGTTTTCATCACTGCTCCGTCCGTAAGCTCTTCCTCTCTGTCTTTACTCCTCGTCGTCTCCTCTCCTCCATTTGCCTTCATGTCCACTCAATCTTCACCCGCCCCAGCCTTTCCCAGCGCTCCCTGCTGCGCCCCTGTTTCCCTGTTCGTCCGCTCTGCGCTGTTCTTGCCTCGCGCCACGTTCCCTCAGCCACCCGGCCACCCCGTTCCATTCCGGCCCCGGGCCCCGTCCGTCCCCCCTGCCCCGCCCCCCGCCGCCGCCGCCAGCGCCCCCAGCGGCGCGGCGGCGCAGGCTCTGTGCGCGCCGCCTCCGCGGAGGAATTCATCAAGATCTGCCCGCGCAGCTGAGGCTTTATCGTTCGAGAGCTCGCTCCTGTCTTCAGACAATGGTATTAGCGGAAGCCCCGGCCCGCGCGCCCGCCAGCCACCCGCCAGGCAGTCGGCAGCCGGCAGCCAGCAGGCAGGCGGCTGGCGGGCGGCGGCGGTGGGCAGAGGAAGGCGGGCAGTGGCGGGCGGGCGGTTGTGGCCGGGCTGGCGGTGGAGCGCAGTGGTGGGCGGCCACGGGCGGCGGGTGGCGAGCGACAGGCAGCGGTCGGCGGGCAGAGGGCGGAGGACGGTGGGCGGAGGGCGGAGGGCGGAGGGCGGAGGAGGGCGGAGGGCGGAGGAGGGCGGAGGGCGGAGGGCGGAGGGCGGAGGGCGGAGGTCGGAGGTCGGCGGGCGGAGGACGGAGGGCGGAGGGCGGAGGGCGGAGGGCGGAGGGCGGAGGGCGGAGGGCGGAGGGCGGAGGGCGGAGGGCGGAGGGCGGAGGTCGGAGGTCGGAGGTCGGAGGTCGGAGGTCGGAGGTCGGAGGTCGGAGGTCGGAGGTCGGCGGGCGGAGGGCGGAGGGCGGAGGGCGGAGGGCGGAGGGCGGAGGGCGGAGGGCGTAGGGCGGCGGGCGGGGGTGGGATGGCGGGTGGCGAGCAGGTGGGCGGCGGGCGGGCGGGCGGGCTGGACGGTGGTGGTGGGCGGGGGCGGCCGCTTCGCGTTAAGCCGCGCAGGCAAGAAGCGCCGCGCCGTCGCCGGTCGCGCTGGAGGCCGCGGCGACGAGCCCATCTCCGCAGCGAGGGACCTGCCCCCCTCCCCCGCGCCGCAGCACAGCCGGAGCGGAAAACACACCTACCCGCCGCGTGGCACCTAGTTCGCTTCTTGCGAATCGGAATTTAATCGAAAACATGCAGGAAGAAGAGGGAGGCGAACCGTGGTATGGCACAGAGGTCGGCAACCAGTGGTCCGCTGGCCAACGGTGGTTCGTGACCTAAAGTGACATAAATGACTTTTAATGAAGAGGAAATAGAGCTAGTGTGTGCATTCTCTGAGCTCATTTAATAATGTATTGAAAAATATATACTTTTAAGTGGTCTTATTATCCCTTAATTAGGGCCAGAATAGTATATTGCGAATTAATTTACTACAAAATACTTTTGTGACTTGCAAAACATCTATCTCAAAGGCGGCGTGCGCAACTATGTTGCGCACTATTGAGTATTCACTTACATCTTTCAGTTTGTCGTATTTTATTTATTTGCTCATGGCATCCGCCCAGTTTGGTGGAGATCATACATTAACTACGAAAACGTAGCCCAAGTCATTACATAGGCTTAGTAACATATTTTTTCTAAGAATTTTTGAAATATATTTACCTTGGTACTTTCTTATATTTGAGCAAAACATTTAAAGGAAAACATTCATTCACAACATTTTGTTTTTAATAAATAATAGTTTACGAAAATAATATAACATTTATATTAACATCTTTGTACGAAGAAAAGGGAACGTACATTTGGATTACAATAGTAAGTTGTACCAACCTTGTGGTCATGATAACACGAAGTGGATGGAATAAAAAATACGTAATTCTATTGAAGTATTTCTTAAAAATAAAAGCTTTTGGCTTGTTCGAACAACTGTAGTATCAATAAAAATATAACAAAATAGTATGAACTAAAATAAAAATAGCAGCACCAATAAAAATTAAAAGGAAATGGCAATAGTAACACCAGTTGCAGTTGAAAAAATATTCCTAATGTCCCTTAAAATTTTAATATAACGAAACTAGTGGTGCAACATAATGGAACAAACGTCTCTTAGTAGTTGGTTTCCTAATCTTTTTAGTGTCTGCTAGCTTTTTGGATTTCCCCAACATTTTCCTAGCCGCTCTCTCCCAACACTTAAAATACATTATTTTGAAATTTCCTCAATTTTCCGGTTCTCTAATTGCATTGAAATACGACTTTTAAAAAAATAGTTGAAGCGTAAAACATGTTGTTTATTACGTGAACAGAGCACAAAATATTAAGTCCATGAAGTGTGGAAGGTGTGTAGAATAAAATACCTACAAACTTGTAGACTCGCTCCACAATGGCCACAAAACATTGCAAACACATAACAATTATATCACATCAGTTAATTGGCTCAGGCCTTAAATAACTCAGACATTAAGAAATATAATGAAGCACGTCAGCGTTACAGAGATAATGTTGTCACAACACGCCACAAGAGATACGATGCGGGAATAGGGCCCCAGCACTCATGACGAACGATGCAGATTTTAGGCTGATGAGAGGGAGGGGAGCGCGTGGTGCCACGCGGGTAGGATCGCTGTGGCGTGAGGACAGGGTGGTAGGTGAGGCGGGGGAGGGGCGCAGCGAAGGGAAAACAAAAGGCCGACCCCGTGGAGGAGTGGGACCAGACCGCGCGGCGAGAATCAGGGCGGGGAAACGCGTGCCGGGAAGAGGTGTACAATAGTGAAGCGACATCTACAAGAAAACATAGGTGTTGCCGAACATCGATGTTCAAAATCAAAACATCGCTGTTTAATATACATCGACCTAAACCCATCGATGTTTTTAAACATCGACCTAAACCCATCGATGTTTTGAAACATCGACCAAAATCCATCGATGTTTTTAAACATCGATGTTTTAAAGTTGGTATAGTAACCTTTAACATTAAATACGTGCGCCACAAAATCTAACTTGATTATGGCCGTGCCTATTAATTTATAACTACAATTTAACTGAAAACGAAGTTATACAAAGTCCCTCTATGTGCGAAAGACAGGAAAGACGAAGGAAACACTAGGTCATCAGGATCATCTCAAGCAAAGGACAGTAGTCTCCTCGATGAAGACAGAGTACACCACTTTCATTTCGATCGAATACAAACAGATATTGGTACCATCAGTTAATGTTTCTTATTTTAACTTTTACAAAATTGTGATTATGAGCATATTTTATCCACAGCCAAAACATTGAAAACGTAAAACATCGAACCCAAAACATAGATGTTCAAAAACCATCGGTTTCAATACATCGATGTTTAAAACACCGATGTTTTGAAAACATCGGTATCAACGTCGTATCCCTAGTGTACAGGGGCCGTGAACAAAGCAGGACCAGGTGAGGCAGAAGAACGAAGGGAAGGTTGGTGGTCGGCAGGATCTGGCGGGAGAAATGCCAGAATGAGATTAGATTGGGTCTAATGGAAAACGACGTGAAAAGACGGGGTAGGAGGGAGAATAGGACGAGATAAGATGGAGAGAGAGAGTCGATGTTGGGGAGGCAGGAAGAGACGTAATGGAGGTGAGAAAGCGCTGAGAGTCGAAGAGGTGAGAATCGGAACGCGGAAAGACGGAACGAGGTGAGACGGAGAAGAGTGATTAGGATTCAAGAGTAGAGGGTTAAGACGTGGCGGTGAACGTTGCAACGGGGGTGAGATAGAGGGAAGCGTAGAAAATCCAGTTGGGGGAGAATTGGATCGGAGTGTGATTGGGTCGAGTCTCGAGATTGGGTACGGACGAGGGTCGAGTGAGTGAGCGGGGTGGGGCGGAGAGGAGGGGGTTTGACGCAGAAAGGGAGGGGAGTGAGACGGAGAGGAGCATAACGAAACCAGTGGGAACGAAGTGAGGTGGGATAGTGATATAGGGATACGCGAATCAGGACAGTGTTCAGCGGTTTGAAGCAAAGCGAAGCCGGTGATGCGGGCCGGGTGAGGCGAGGCGGGAATGGCAAGGCCGGGGGTGGCGGGACTAGCTGGGCGAGCGGGGCGGAAGAGGCAGACAGGGTGACGCGGAATGGGGCGGGGAGCGGTAGGGCAGGCGAGGTGAGGCGAGGCAATTGCGGGGCGGGCGCGACGGGACGGGGCGGGGCAGGGCTGGGCGTTTGGGGTGGGGCGGGGGAGTCGGGCGGGGCGGGCGAAGCGGGGCCGGGGGGTGTGCGCGAGGTAGGCGGGACGGGGCGGGCAGAGTTGTGGTGACGTAACGTGGCGAGGAGGGCGTAGCGGGGAGAGGCGGGCGGCGCGAGTGGGTGTACGCGGGGCGCTGAATACGCTAATGGCCTGCGACTTGGGTTTTGTCTGAGGCGGCCGCCCCCTCCGCCCTCTCCGCCTTCCGCCCCGCGCGCGCGCCGCACGTCGCCGCCGCGACAGCCCCGCTGCGCTGCGGCGGCCCCGCAAAAACACGAGTCAACAGCGGCGCGGCCCGCGGCGGGGAGGGGGGGGAAGGTGTCTGGGGCTGTGACAAGTCTCGAGACCGGCGCGCGGTGGGAACGACGGGCGAAATGAATGGGCAGAGGACACGTGGGAGGCAGACGACTATAATATAACTTAGTTATAACATACATTAAAGAGCGCGCGATGAAGAGGTGTATAAGCAATGAGACTGGGGTAATATTTGAAGGAATGAAGGTATCTGTGTTGGTGATAGAACGACAAAGCAATTCACGAAAAGTCGGAAGTGCACGTTGGAATCGCAAAGGGATGAAATGATAGAAGAGAGGAGTGAAGGAGCAATGGAATGACGGAGAGATGGAATGACCGAAAGATGGAATGACGGAGAGATGGAATGACGGAGGGATGGAATGACGGAGGAATGTAATAATGGAGGGATGGAATGGCACAGGGATGGCATGATTGAGGAATGGAATTGTAGAGGAACAGAATGAGAAGAGATGAAATGGCGAAGGGAAGCAATGAAGGAGGGATTGAGTGGTTTGGCGGTATTAATGTTCTCCGATTGGGATTAGCACCTGTAACGATTCTAAGTGAGATCTTGGGGAAAGCAGGCTTTGCGGCGATGGCGAAAAAGTAGACAAGGCGGAACTACGTGGGAGAGAGCAGTAACCCGATCCAAACCCGCTGTCCCACAGCGTTGGCTGGAGAGCTGCAAAAGTAGTGGCACAGGGGTTATGCATCAAAACGCAAACCGCCAGCACGTCAGGGAAAACGATATTTGCATGCGCCAGACTAAAACTGGGGCACACACACACACACACACACACACACACAAATACAACGTGCAAAAATACGAGCAGCGCGCCCTCTGCCGCGCGGGTACGAGCGAACAGGGTCACCGCCCGCCCAGGGGCGACGGGGCCACTGCCAAGGGCGACCGCGTGGGCGGCGGCGAGGCGACGTCTGGGCGACGCCGCCTCCGGGCGGGTGGTGGGGCGCGGGGTTACAGGGATGAGGCAGGCCCGCAGCTTAATTACGTTTGTACCGGGAGCCAGAGAGTAACGAGATTATGCCGCGAGACGGAACTCGGTGGCAACATCGGCGACGGCGCGCACTTCCGGCGGGACCTGCGGGCGCCTGCGCCACCTCCGCCTCCCCCGCCTCCCCCTCCCCCCCGACGCCCGAGGCATTGTTCCCCGCGCGGCCGCCAGGGGCGCCACCGCGCAGCCTAATTGAATTCCGCGTGGTAACGACGGCATTAAGTTCATATCAATGCGGGCGACGCCCCGCCGTCGCTTCTTACTGCGTCCGCGCTGCGTTTTGCCGCGGCGCCGCCAGACGCCGCTGGGCGCGAGCGGGCGTTCGCGAAGCGTTGCGGCGCGCCGCGTCGGTCTAGCCCCCGCCGGCCGGCCCGACGCGTTATTGCCTTGTTGCAGAAATTTCATCAGCTCGCTAACAAGGCAGTGTTTTCCTCGGGATGAAACTGAGACAGCATCTGCGTGGGGCGCTTAATTGCGTTTATTATAAGCGTCTTCATTTCGACGGCGACGACTCTCTAAATTTTAAAGGACGTTGCTTGCATTAGAAAATGCAATTACGGCGAAGTCGGTGGAGTAGAAGTGGACAGCAAGCTGTACGCGGTTTTGTGATTCTCGCTTTGGAAACTTTGATTGTGCTGACGTTATAAAAAGTTTCCACACTTAATGTTCGTTTCATGGTATTGACGTAATTTCGTGTATATGAAATTGAAGCTCTGCTCTTCAAAAGGGAGATTATTTGTTCATCGGCACAAAAATTTCAATTTGTATTACAATATGGTAATGTAACAGGTAAAAATAAATGGAATACACTTTATTTTAATTCTAAATGTCTATATGTGTTTTAATTCAATTAAATTGCCAATTATGAAAAAATAATAATCGCTTTTAAATTATGTTTGTCTTTGATCAATAATAAGTTACATAAAATGCATTAAAATATAATTGTAATTAAATTCCCTCTTTTCAATTATTTTTTCAAAACCGATTTACTCTCGTTTCAAAATAGGACATTAATATTACAGTTTCTACCATTATTTCCGATATATTTCCCAATGTTGGAAACTCAACAAGGGGTCATCTTAAAGTATATTCTAAATACCAGACAACATAATTATTCTATATTTTCATATATTTCTGTGTCAAATTATCTTGTTGGTATTCGTTCTTAAAATTTTGTGTAATCGCTAGTTCAAAGGTTTACAATGTTTTAGTTGGATCAAGTCTATATTTCTAATTTCCGATAAATTTATAGGTCAGTGAATTAAATGTTTCGCAGATACAATCATACTGGCATCGAGTGCTGCATTTACTTACGACTTGAATTAGAAATACTACTCAATCACGGCGACAATCTTCCCGAGTAAAGTACAATTTTTTGTGGTCACCTCCACTTCCTTCTCAGAACCTTCCACTACTTTCACAGTAGATAAATGTTCAAGATACATTCTGGCAGAGCAGTAGAGTAGAGCAAAGACACTACCTCTGCGCATTCACTTGATTTATTGAGGCCTTCACCAACATCGGTACAGGAGAACATGTAGGCAAAGCCTTACGATCGAGCGTGCCGAAGGCTTCCGTGTTCAATAGCACCAAAACCAGGATTGACTAAATGTGTCAACAAGAGAGAGTACGTGGCGCCTGTTGCGTTCGAAATCGTAGGCTGACCGCTCGTATTAGTGATGTCAGCTGTTTCATCTTCCACGCCTATTCCGGTACAGCACTTATTACAAGGAGCCGCAGACAGCGCGCGATCATTCCTTCCCTTCCATTCCCCTTCCCCTCTTTTCCCATCCCTTCCCTTCCCTTCCCTTCCCATCCCATCCCATCCCATCCCATCCCATCCCATCCCATCCCGTTCCATCCCATCCCATCCCATCCCATCCCATCGCATCCCATCCCATCCCATCGCATCCCATCCCATCCCATCCCATCCCATCCCATCCCATCCCATCCCATCCCATCCCGTCCCGTCCCATTCCATCCCATCCCATCCCATCCCAACCCATCCCATCCCATCCCATCCCATCCCATCCCATCCCATCCCATCCCATCCCATCCCATCCCATCCCATCCCATTCCATCCCATCCCATCCCATCCCAACCCATCCCATCCCATCCCATCCCAACCCATCCCATCCCATCCCATCCCATCCCGTCCCGTCCCGTCCCGTCCCGTGTGTCGTGTGGTATCGTGTGGTGTCGTGTGGTGTCGTGTGGTGTCGTGTGGTGTCGTGTGGTGTCGGGTGGTGTCGTGTGGTGTCGTGTCGTGTCGTCTCGTCTCGTCTCGTCTCGTCTCGTCCCGTCCCGCCCCGTGTCGTCCCTGCCCTGCCCTTAACGTCCCTCCCCTTAACGTCCCTGCCCTGCCCTTAACGTCCCTCCCCTTAACGTCCCTGGCCTTAACGTCCCTGCCCTTAACGTCCCTGCCCTTAACGTCCCTGCCCTTAATGTCCTTTCCCTTCCCTTAACCTCCCTTCCCTTCCCTTAATCTCCCTTCCCTTGAACTCCCTTCCCTTCCCTTCCCTTAACCTCCCTTCCCGTAACCTCCCTTACCTTCCCTTATCCTCCCTTCCTTTCCCTTATCCTCCCTTCCCTTCCCTTCCCTTCCCTTCCCTTCAATTCACTTCCATTTCCTCCAATCCGGTCTGGGACTCAGCGCCGTGGAACAGTACGTCTCGTACCTTGGCCGTTGTAATTGGCAAATGCTTGCGGAATCAACCTCAGGGTGCAATGGTTCACTCCCCGATCGCAACCGTTTTGGCCTCGTGCTCAGCGCAGTCGATTGCCCGTCGATAGGGCCGCAGCGGCCGCCCGAATATTCGAGGAAACGGCTGCGCCCATGCGTGCACACCGCACCGCACCGCACCGCCCTGCGCGCTCCAAAAGGGCTTCTGAAAGGGCGCTCCGCGAAGTAACTCGCATTCGGATATGCACATGTGGGTCGACTTCCGGAAGGGTTGGGTGGAGCCCGAGATATGATCAAAGCATCCGTTGCAAACGTGCACTCGCCCTGAGCAGAAAATAAAAGGAATGTTAATGCGTTTCTATTAAAGCAAGGCGGCGCAGATGTGCTTAAATGAAAAAGCTATTTTTGGTTTAGAAACTACGAGGGCACATACTTTTTCCATTATTTGTACCTTTTTACAAATTTTTGACAATTTAGATATTTTAAAAAAAATAGATCTGCTACATTTTAAGCGTTCTTTACGCCATCCGAGGACATTCAAATCCGGGAATATCAATTTTGGAGAATATCCTCTGAACGATTTAGATGGTAGCGTTGGTCACAGACGGATAAAGGCAGACGGAAAGATAGATATTTTACCGTCAATTGAATGTTTGGTATCAATGACTCGCTAAACCTGGATTCTGACTCCACAGCGTTTTAGAGGATGTAATTTACTACATATTGGATCAAGATGTATCCTCTGTTTCGTTACACGGGTCCGACAATAAGTGATTTTATACACGGTCTCTAGTACAAGCGGTTACTCTTAGAGCCTGTAAAGCGTGTTAAAAGTTCAATTTTTAGCACCGGTGCTAAAACGGAACAAGGCTGAAATCTTCAGATATAACTATGAATGCAAGAAAGAAAAAAATTGCTTTCGTCTGACCATATCAACTACTAATAACATTAATGTAATATTAAATAATGAAGTCTACAAAATAGTGAATGACACACGTGGTAAAAGTGATTTTATTGTGCTCGTAGGATTGCGACATTCGCATTTTCCTACTCGCAAAACAAAATGCCACTTTTACCACTCGTATCATAAATAATTATTCTGTCGAAAAATCACCGATCTCCGCTGCCTGTCCACCATACTTGATCTTTACTAGTAAGGCTAGAAAATGAATGAAAGTGAAGTTCTTTGCGCAAAAACTTTAAGATATTTCCTTAGGACAAATGAGCTCATTTTTTAGGTAATTAAGGTCTCAGAATTGTTGGGCGTTGCGACGTATTTTAATCGTCGCAAGGGCTTTAATGGTGAGAGAGCATGGAAGGTGGTTCTTTCTGCAACTATTGTACTTTCGGATATAAGCATAAGGGTCAATTCACATGAGCACTTGCTTTGAGAACAAAATAAAAGTACACAATTAACTCTAGCTCGTTAAAATATGTTGGATCTAAACTGGCTAATTGAATATAAAAATTTCATGTCATGAAATAGAAACCAGAGTCATTTCGTCGGAAATACAAATTTGCACATCACAAACAAGCAGCATTATTTTTAACCTATAATTGCGCGAAACTACATCACGACTTCACGTGCTGTAAGAGTGAAACAGAAAAGGTATTCGAGTCTCGACTGCTGTTTTTGCACCTCCAACAATATTTCCGAGGGTATACCGAATAGTAGTTTTTCTGCAGCTTTAATGCTTCAAAGAGACCACTCTGACATAAACCAGAAGACGATTGTGTAAAAATGTTCATCGTGTGCTTTTTACTAGCTTAAAGTCCTTTGTGAGAGACAAATAAAGCAGGGTATTTTTTCATTTTAATGTTTAGTTTAACAGATAAAAAACCTATGAAACCTATTGTGGGGGATGAGTGTAGCACGGGATTTTGTTTCAAACTCAAAATTTGTCTCGAGTTGAAAGTAGGTGGTTAGTCGATCGAATACGATAGGGTGTTCACTGCTTATCACAAACATCTTCATTTTAGTACGTAGTAGTCGCGTTGAAGCATATTTTAACTTATCGCAGAATGGGATTTTGTTTTTTTTAGTTCAAAATAGTAAGGAAATTCTTTCTCCCATTTACTCGTATTTAAGTTTTGCAGTGTCGATGGTGCGTCAACTTTATTCAATATTTTTATTTAACAAAGATTCAGAATCTATTATTGTTACAACGAACGCACGATAGAAATGTCCTCAAGGAGGTACCAAGCCCTTAATTACATCAACGCAAGAAACATTTCTTTAAGAATTTTTTCATGGCCTTACTGATTTTAATTTTTCACGAATTTTATTAAAACTTGAAAACGCCTTTTAATAAATTAAATATTAATCTCTTTGAAAGAGAATTTTTCAGATTAACAACTCAACTTTTTTCCGCGTTCATAAGAAGATTACTGATTCTAAAATTAAATAAAGATCCCTCCCTCAATACTACTGGTTGCTTCGATGCATATCTCTATAGTGAACCGTAGTAGCACCATACACTTTTTTCTAAAGCAGTGGTCGTCAAATGTGTACATCCAGCCATGTTGTGGATACTCACAAACGCCCTGCGTATGAAATGGTTCAATGATCGAATGAGTCAATTAAATTATATTCTGAACCGACATTTCTCATTGCGAATATTCAATTGAAATACTTTTTACTAAATGTAAACATTCATACGTGAATTTCATAATGTTTATATTTTTTCTCTATTTTACAAGAAATAAAATTTTTATAGTAACACGCCGGCGAAAAGTATATTTTTATTTTTACTTGAAAACGGCAATAAAATGTTTATTTGGTTAAGAGGAAGTGGCTTAATTTATAGAAGACTTACCTGAGATTAATATAAATGTTGAAAATACAAAAGAAGTCAGAAAAAGTACAAACATCTACAGTTGTTTAAGAGAAAATATACAAAAGAATGGATGAGGTTATAGGGCAAAATAAAGAATGAAATTGGAAAAAGTACATAAAAAAAGAAACGATGTCATAAGTTGCTGCCGTAGTTCTTCATTGGTCACGTTCGAATATAGTTATTAAGATCATCAGGCTGATATAGATTCATAAAGGGCACTATTGAAGTTTCTTCAGTCGACCTTTATAAACAAACGAGTTTGTTATTTGTGTTATTTATTGGCAATGTAACATTCAATGCTTTTCTTTTAACAGCATATCTCACGCGTCATCTTTTGCTACTGTTCTTAACAAACCAATAAAATCATTAACGAATGTCGGCCTGATAAAATGGCTTTTCATGTCGTTCTGTCATTAAATAATTTTGTTCAAAGATTTTTTTAAGCACTTCTGATTTAAAATCGTTTTAATATGATGTTTATCTGACGGGTTAAAGTCGGAAAGGACAAAACATTATTTTTGAAAATATAGTCAGATCTCTTTGATCTTGCAATTCTGAAGTTACATTATGACCGTTTAACGATACAATATTAAGAAAGTAACGATGTGTAACAATACATTATTTACCCATTATTTGTAAATATTACTCACTATCATAATACTATCGGAATACGAAAAAGGCTTTTCAATTCCCTAAAATATTTTCCAGAAAGTAAAGAACAGATTTAATTAAGAAAAAATACTTCTTATCTCTTTCTAATATGGTTTTAGGACGTCAATAAGAATTTAAACTTTTGTAATTTCGATAAATCCGAGATTTTGGTGAAAACCAGACCTTCACAATGTTTGTAAGCGTATATTGCTCTATTGAAAAATACATAAAGCCAATTTTTCAGAAAATTTGAAAAATGTCAACCGGACGTTATAAAGTATCTTCCAAAACTAAAGAAAATCATACGTTTCAAATTCGAGAGATAGCAATGTCTGCCAAATCGATCAGGGAATATCAGTTTTGGTGCTAATTCTATGTTTGATTGTGTTGTTCCCAAACTTCCGGACACACGGGAAAAAGCGCATATATGGATTGTGAACGAACAAAATGTGGATTGTGCCTACACCACGTATCTGAGAAAGTAATATACTACATTTAAGAAGAAGGAAAAATTATTATTTTTTTATATCAAAGATCTACGAGAAAGAGTTCTTCCACCGAAAAATCAGCCCTTTTTTCCACCAGCATTACATAAATTTCTCTTTTTAACAAGAAGCGAGAAAGTAAAAATATATTCGCAAATATCCACAGAAAGTTTGTCCGCGGATCAGTTTCACAACCACAGCTCAAAGCAGAATCGCTGCTCCTAGCACTACAGTAGAGTGGCGGTAATTCGAAACTCTGTAATACGAGGTACCGTGCAATCAGAGATGAAAAAAAAACACTGATGTGCACCAAGTCACCAAATATGCCAACGACTGGCGATAAAAAAAAGCCCTTGATTGGTTTGTAGCATGCATGGAAAATCACGTGTGCCGTGGTTGGTGCCAGTTTCAGTCTGTCTGTCACATTGTTGTGACCGGTTCATGCTCATGTATGTATGCATCTGTAATCATAATAGTAATCTGCACATTAAATTTGTCTTCGTTAAACATTGTAGTAAAATATTCCGTTATGTATTTTCCTTTTTGTCGTATAATCCTAGATTTTTTTAAAAATCTGGTATACCATCAGACCCAATTACCTCGGGTTGATTAATTGTTAGTCATTCCTGGCGCGATAACTAAACAATATTATTAATCCCTTAAGTATAGTGTATGTTTTCTTTGGGAGGGGCGATGGTCTTCGCCCGCTGGCTTGCGAGATCCGGCGCTGACCTACCGTCAGCTGACGCGTTTCCCCCAGCCAGGTATCTCCCACCAGTGGGGAACCGAACCAACCAGGACAAGCTATAAAGTCCCGACTGGTTTCCCGGCATGTGTGGTAGGGTAGCGCATGTTAGTGTAAGTGTGTGAAAGTAAGGAGTGAGGATAGCACAAGGAAGAGGAATGGATTGATTGCGCTGTACGTACGTATCCCGTTTGTTAGAGTCCTTCTCCGGCTTTCGCTTGGTGTTGTTTGCAGAAATCAAAGAAAACTACTAATCAGGGCAGCCGCCCACTAGAATTCTCTTCCACACATCCACTGAATCCGTGCTAACTTTGAATTGAATTGAATTGAATTTGCCTTATTTTACGTGGCGAGACTCGGGCCATTAGGCCCGCTCTTCCGTCTGACCACGCAAATTTCGCTACGCTCCTTTCACCAACTAGCAGAGGAAGGAGGTATTTCTTGGGCGAGAAACAGGCGGTTTTGAATTTAGATCAGAGGCGTCATTTAGGCTTGAGCATCTTTTACATGCAAGTAAATCTACTAGCATGGGAGAGCCGGCTTTACTTCCCCTCCGAAGGAAGGCGTACGAAGGATTTTGTCGCCCTAAAAATCCACGGCTTCGATCGGATTTGAACCCGCGAGCTTGGGTATAACAGTCCGGTACGCTAACCGTCACACCATCGCCGCCGCAAACTAACTAGAGCGATAGTGTTGAAAACCCTGCCACCGTCGAGACTAGAAGCTAGGATCTCCCGGTCAGAGGTACTGCAGAGACATCAGTTGACGCCCTGAACCATCTCTCCCAATTACTTCGGCTTATCGCGACTCCACTGTACCTACGACGCCGGTCTGTCACCCCCACCGCAGAGGAATTGCAGCGATGAAGTGCGCTATCCCGATCCACATCACCCGCGCTGTAATTGACCGCACGGTGCCCTAAGGAAGTATCACTGAAACGTTAACCGCTCGCACCGAAACTTCTGGCGCCCGCTTCAAAACTTTCCTCCCCCCCCCCCGCCACTCATAAAGAGCCGAAATATACGAGAGCAGCTACAGCTCCCATTGTGAGGCGAATAGCGCACATTTCGCTAAGTGCTTCCGTTAAATAAATTTCACCGGCCGACCTCATTACCTTATAACTAAGTAGCGGAACAAAGGCTGCAGCGCCCGGTGCGGGGAAGAGAAGAAGCTGCGGTGCGGGGAGTGGGGGGAAGCGTAGGGGGCGGAGACTGGCAGAAGGATGAGGCTGGGGATGATGGAGGGGAGTGAGGGGGAGGACGCGGGACGAAGGATGAGGCGAGCGGCAATGAAGTGGTCGTCAGGAAGGAGATGAGATGAGATGAACGAACACGGTGAGGGGGAAACGTGAATAAGACGACGGAGCGGATGGGCCAGCAGATGGGATCCCTGGGAGGGATCACGAGAAGACACAAAAAGCAAGATCCGAGGCAAAGATGCGATAAAAGAAATATTATATTGAACAACTGAGTGGAGAAAATGCGGTCCACGGTCTGGAGGGGAAGCGTGTGCTGGGGGCAATAGCAGCAGCAGGAAACGTAGGAAGGGGAATTCAAAGAAGCGTGGAATAAAGTAAATGATGATAAAAGTAGCATGAGGAGGAGGTGTCATATGTCAAATGAGATGAAGGCAAGATGGGAGTACAGCCAGGAAGTGTGTAAAGAGTCAAGCGCCTTCTTTCAGATGGATTAAGGAAACACAAAACGATAGAAGGGGAGATAAAGAGATGTGAGAAGTGTGAAAAATATATCCTGTTAAAAGACAGAAGCTGTGGGAATTATTGGATGTAATGGGAACACTACGGGTTATTCAAGGGAATGGGATATTGACTTGCAGGGAGAGGAAGGGGCCAAGAGAAGCTGTTGAGGATCGTGGAAAGAGTATGGCGGTAGTAGCTGAGGACTATTTACACTTCGTATTTTAGGACAAATGCTTATTTAGTTGCTTTAGGAGATTGTAGAAAATAATTTAAGATGATTACGAATTATGAAAAAAATAGATCTATTCAAAATATCTAATAGTGCCTGAAACGTCTTAAAACGGCGGTTCATGCTGCTTCTAATTTTTGATTTGTCTAAAACTGCCTAAATCAAGTAAATTTGAAACTATATCAAATTTTCACTACTCTTTTTTTACAAATTTAAAAAATATCACGGCGCAAATACATTTAAAAATTTCTTGAAACATGAATATTCCCTGATCGATGAACAAGCCCCAACGTCTACGAAGGGGTCTTTCATTCAAGACACCAAACATAGGCGCTTTTTCAAGTCAATATAAAGAGCATGTTTCATGCTCGCCTCCGATCATCACGCACCTTTTAGACAATTGCACCCAATTCCTGCACAATTATTGACAGGTTGAGGCTTATCACCGCATTGGGTGCGTCTACTCAACCCAGGCGAGGAGAAACGCAGATCAGACTTTAGTCGTAGTCGAAACGTAGATCAGACAAGTCAACTGCCGGAAAGCGGAATCTTACAAAATAGACCCTTGAACCCCTAGAAAGTAAAGGATAATTTCGTGTTTTCTTCTTTGTGTGTAGTTTGGTTCGAATCCGGGTTATATAATGTGATAGTTACGAAAGCGATTGAAATAATACACTGTAACCACTCTCATAAATGTAAAAGTATCTAACTTTTCTGAGTTAAACTGACTGAATTAATCTTATTGTGATCAGTTTCAAATGTCAGAAACATAATTTTTCATGTATAATGAGTTTTAACTGCTTAATTTAATCATTTTGCAATGTATTTGAAGTGCCTAAGACGTCGCTCTTCAGGCGCAATAGTACTTAATTTAATAATTTTGTTACCTGTTTACATGTCTAAATCATCACTTTTTTGTGTCTAAAATTTCGTAGTATATTAATGAGCCAATCCACTTGACCGAAAGGTGTCATTACACGTGATAGTAGCAGTTGACTGTTTTGGGTAAGTGGGTGGGTAAACCAAGGAATAGGAACCTGAAAACAGGAAATGGGCACAGACATGAAATAAGAGATTAGGGATTACAAGAGAGAGAGAGAGAGAGAAAGACAGAGAGAGAGCATGAAAGAGGAAGAGATGCATAGAAAGATACATGTAAAAATAGAATGGTTTGTAACAGCAAATGAAAAACAAATTGGACTTGAATCCTGCGATGAGATATCAGTTGGTCCACTTTGCATGTGGTGCTTTTATCGAGATGTGTTTACACGCGATGCAAGAGCCTTTTCCCCACATACGTATCATCAAGAATTTTCAGTCGGCAGACATACAACTGTCATGGATTTTACTGTTTAGTAAATTCAGCGTGATGGAGTTCTGTTGAAATTGATGAAAGAGTACAATTTACAGGAGTCTCATGCATATATGACTCATAAGGAATATTAATCAGCGTGTATTACACGAAAATCGAATACTGTTTAAAGCATTACTTCTAGCTTATATAAAAAAGCCAAATATTGTTATTATTATAAATAATAATACTAATAAAAATAATAATTATTATAATAGTAAAGGACAAAAGTTGATTTACTATTAAATTTTAAAACGCACATTATGTAGGAGGTATTTCAATAAATTCAATTTCCATTTTTTCTTCTCTACGTTCCCATCCTTCAACCTAATTAATAATAATAATAATAATAATAATAATAATAATAATAATAATAATAATAATAATAATAATATTAGTAAAGAACTAAAATTGATTTATTATCAAATTTCAAAACACACATTATGTAGAAGGTATTTCAATAAATTCAACGCCCCTTTTTTTCTTTTCTGCGTTCTTATTCTTCTTAGGTTAAATGACGACCAGGATCCCCCCAGGCGGACCTTTCTCTCCACACGCCTCTTCTCGGCGCCTCTCTCCTCGTCCCGGCCCGACGTCGTCGATCGCAAAAAAACCCGCGACTTCTTTTCCGCAAGGCGAAATCTTCCCCTCGTAGAGCCCTCGCGCGCACCTGCTCTTAATGTATTCTCCTTTCCGTTCCCTTTGTTCCACCTGGCCTCGAAAATATGGCCGCGCCCCGCCAAGAAAACATGGCCAGTTGGCGAAGAATAGCGGCGAGAGACATAAAAAAGAAAACAACGGAATCTCCAACGGAAAAGAGAATAAGAAAATATTAAACAAAAGGTATGATTTAGCGTGACAGACGCCACGTATGAGAGGTGGCGCGACCGGTGCCGGCTGCAGTTCTGTCCCTGCGGGCGGCTTCTCGCAAGAAAACGTCCGCTGCTGGTAGCAATCCAGGGTGTTAGTGGGTTCTTATTCGATGTAGGAGGAGGAACCGCTAAAATGTTTTAGATTTATTAATAATTCTGCAATTAAGTGTGAGAACTTGGTGGCAAAATACTCTAACTTAACATTACAGAACTTAATAACTTTACAAAATCTACAAACGTTTCAAATTCACGTGAACATTTCACCGTGCAATCTTTCATAGAACTCCACTTCACCAAACTTCACTTCACCACACTTCACCGCACTGCGACACAGCGAACTGTAATGTCTTTCTTACTCACTCGTTTCTCTCAGTTTCACAACGTCACTGCACTTCACGCCACTGTTCCACAACTTCACGTCACAACATACCCACATATAGCCTTGGGTATTCTGTATGTTTGGTCGCACATAATTTGAACCGGTTATTTTTAAAACCCGGCAAGACAGGAATTGTAAAGTTATGGGGAAGCAATAAAAACGTAATAATTAGGTATAGAGAGAACTTTTCTCATTTTTTTAAATTTATGATGCATGAAACTCGATTGAGAATGCCAGGGAGATACGTAAATTACTCCTATCAATAGTACAATAGTACTATTTAAAAACGTATGACTTACAGGATTTCAAAAAGTAATCAGGATTTTTTTACCTAAAAATGTAAATAAATACACTTTGCAAGTTCAGTTTGTAATTTGACACATTTATTACAATATCATACGAAATGACAGTGTACATCTACATCAAACATCAAACAGCAGAAACAGTTGCTGAAATATGTATTTTTGTGATAGTACATATGAATATTTCCGTATTGAACAAACCTTTTACACAATCTCTCTGCCAGTGATATCCCATTTATACGCTCTGTATACATACATATATGCATACATAAATACATACACATTCATACATACACCGCAAGTCAAGAACTTAAAGAGTTTCAAAACCAAACAAAAGCAATACAAAACTTTGCAGTGTCCTCACGGCCATTCTATTCATCTGATTTACGGGATTTACATATGTAACGATGCATATACCCTGCAGCTTCTATTTTCTCACAAAAAGCAAAAAAGTAAATGAGAGTGTCTTACGGGGTTTTAAAAATAAGCCATTCATTTACTTTTTCTCTTCATTAATACATCTAGATGAATTGGTGTAGTACCACTAACATTACCTCTTCCACTATCACTACTATCTTCATAACCCCTACCATTACCACATCACACCATACTACAAACCACCACACCATAACCAATAATCACTGTCCATTTCACTACCACCTATATTTTATTAATGCGAAATAAAATTGATTCAACTATATGTAATTCATTTTTCATTTTCAAACTGATGATTATTGTTGCGTAATAAAGTGAAATTTTTCAATAAATGGACTCCATTTTAAATAACTCAGTAAGAGTTTGCTATTATACTTAGTACAAAAAACTTCTATAACGAATTTCTTCAGTTATAATAAAGAAATCTTACTGACATGAATGATATATTGTTCTTAAACATGTTTTTTGAATTGTGCAACTGGGATAAACTTTATTTCAGCTGTCAGTTGAAAATTTATTTCTGTTGTGCGAAATTGTATCTATTGTATCACATACCACAGAAAAAATCATTTTTACTTTCGGAAACACTAAAAATTCCAATAAAAGTAAAATGTTAAAGATTTAAGTATTAACATTTTTGTAATACATAAAGAAGTATGTAGCATCTACTTACCAATATACTTATCAAGAATACTTTCACATTTCATACTTGTTTGATTATATTTAACAAACCTAGAGCAAGCTTGTTTTGTTGTTGTTTTTCTCCTTGAAAGAAATAAGGAATCTCTGCTTAAGAAACCAAATGTTTGTTCTCATTTATTACCCTAATTATTCACAATTTACACCATGGGTGTCATTAACGTACCTAAATATTGTGTGTACAAGCAATGTAAATGTGCTGTGATCCACGCGGCATTTCCTGGCTGGTTGGAAACGGGCTCGAAAACAGGCGTGTGATGCTGGCAGCCCCACTCGGGCTCGGGCGCTCGCAAAGCTGGCGACCGTCTAACAAAATACACATCCGGCCACAAAGCCGTCGCGCGTGGCTGCGCTGGGCGGGGGGGGGGAGGGCGGGCTCTGCGAATCGGCGGACGAGCCACCGCACACGCCCGTCCCCCCCCCCCCCCCGGGGGGGCACACGCAGCGCGCAGAGCAAGGGCGGGCGTCGGCTGGGTGAAGGGACGGCAGGTGAAGGGTGGACAGATGATGGGAACGGTGGACACATGCAGGGCGTGCGAAAGGGTATGGGATGAGATGGCGGATGTGCCGATGGGTGGTCGAGTGGGCGTGTGGTTGCGGTATAGTGAGAGTTAGATCTTGGAGATTCAGAGAACGGGCTTGGTGGGCCGATGGGCTTTTTGGCTGCAGGTGGGTGAGAGGCTGGTGTGTGTCTGGGGATGTAGGCGTGTAGGAGGATAGTCGGGTGGGTTTATTGGCGGGCGAGCAGGTTTATATTAGAGAAAATGGGCGGGCGATGGGTGAGGGTAAGGAGAGGGAAGGGCGGATCAAGGGTGAGGGAATGGGGGGAGGTGAGATAAAACAGGAGAATGGCCAGCAAATGGCGAATGAAGGGTCGGCAAAGAAAGGGTGAAATGCGTTTGAATGGCGGGTGAAGGGCGAATGAAGACCGAGTGAAGGAGGAGGGAGAAAGGTGCGTGAAAGAGAGGGGAAGGACGGGCGAAGGGTGGGCAAAGAGGGATGAAATGCGTAAGAAGGGCTGGTGAAAGAAAGGTGAGGGTCTGGTGAAGGGCAGGTGAAGATCTGGCGTAGGGCGGGTGAAGGGCAGCTTAAGGGCGAGCGAAGAGCAAAGGAAAGCCGAGCGAAGGACGGGGAAAGAGGGATAAAAAGAGGCTGAGGGGTGTGCGCTGGACGGATGAAGGGAGGTTGAAGGGTCACCGAAGAAGACGCAAAAGACGTAAGAAACGCAGGTGAAGGGCGGCTGGATGAATGGCGGACGAAGTGAAACTGGGGTGAAGGGCTGGCAAACGAATGGGCACTCTCTCGGGCGACGGACGGGAGAAGGCCCGGCGGGCAGCGGGCGAGCAGACAGGCGGACAGTCGCTGGCCACCGGCCACCCACGCGGCAAACGCAGAGCGCGTTCACCCCGACGCGGCGCGCACGCAGCACGAGGCAATCACCGCCCGCGATCAAAACTGCGCCCGAAACCCGCGCGCAAACGAGCGACGCGACGGCGGGAGGTGAGGCGGTGACGCGAGGGCGTGCAACGACCTCACTGCGTCAACAGCGACCATTGCGAGCGAGGGTTGCTTTAGTAATTCGTGGTTTGGCGTAGGTTGACTGATGTTTAGGTACTTGGGTTGTGGAGATGATTATGGAAAAGAGGCGTAACACGTTCACACATGGAAGAGTTTATTGGGCAGCCACCAAACAAGTACAGCGAGAAGACGGAAAAGAGAAAATACAATATAGAATAAAATTGTCGTCAATGCTAAAAATATAGTAAAAGAGAATAGCAAGTTTAGGTATCATTGTGAAAATGACATAACAGCATGTGTTGCGACAGAAAATTAGTTAATTGTGTGCAGCTAAATCACAGACAGCGAAATAGCAAAGAAAAACCAAAACTGTGATAAAATTTGCTAGTGAAAGGTGTATGCTGATTACTGTGTTATGAGACAAACTGTAGAGAAAGCGTGGCCAAAATAACTGGGGCGGAGAGGAAATACACCTGCGTAGATCGAAGAGGAACAGGGGCGTTAGCGAGCGACGAATGCGCGGTGCACGGATGGCTGCCAGAAGCGGCGCTAGTAAAAGCAAATGAGTGAGCGGACGTATCCCAGTTAGCTTTCCCCTCCCACGTTCCACCCTAGCCCCTCTCTGGCCCGCGCCGCCTCCGCCCCACTACACTCCGCCCGCCCCGTCTGGCCCCGCCCCGCCCCCTCTATTGCACGGTCTGACCTCTCCCCGCCCACTATCGCCCGCTCTGCCCGCGTCCCTCCTCCGCTATAGCCCACTCTGGCCTTGCTGCGCCTCGCCCCCGCTATCACCCCGCTCTAACCGCGCCACGCCATCGCCTTGCTCCCACTACCACTCTGACCCCGCCCCACCCCCACACGCTCTGACCCTGCCCCGCCCCCCCCGCTCTCCCCTACTCCGATGCCGCTCTGCCCTCGCTATCCCCCGCTCTGGCTGCCCTGCCCCATCTACGTCTGATCTGGCCCCACCCCCGCTACTACCGTCCCTGGCCCCTCCCCGCCCCTCTCCACCCCGCCCCGCCCCAGCCCCGCCATCCCCGGCTGTGGCCCCAGCCCATCCCACTTCGACCAACTTCGACCCGCCCCGCCCCCGCCCCCGAGCTCACTAAAAGCGATAGGTCGGCGTTTGTTCAAGCATCGCGTCACAATCGCGACGCCCCCTGTGATGTGGTGAGCGGGGCCGCGCGACAGACGGGCCCTCGCTGCCGGCGGCCTCCAGGGGGGCGGGGCGCGGCGGAGGTCTAACCTGTGCGAGTCCACATCGAGGCCCCATCCCCGGCCTCGCTCACCCTCGCGCTACTTTTGGCGAACCCCTCGGCTCGCGCCAAAGAAAACAAACTGCAGTAAAAAAAAACCCTGTCTGCGGCCGCTCCCCGTGGCGACGCTGGACGGCGGCAGGGGTGGCGACCTGGTACCTGTCTGTGCGTTCTGCCGCACTGCGGCCAGACGCCCCCCTTGTGAGCGGTATTTTTGTAACTGGCAACTGGTTACACCTTCTCAAACGACTAAAAATTATTTTCGCCGGCTTCACAATCCCGCAGCCGTCGGTGGGGCTTCTTTCATCCCGGCGGACCGCGAACCGCTGGCCATTTCAAAGGCGTTTCCTGTGTGACGGCGGTGGCGCTCGGAAGTGGAATGGGGCCCCCGTCGACGAGCCACCCGTGACGCCTGTCGCCGCGTAAGACAGATTTCGCTTTCAGACCGATGCGATGGGCGGCGGCACTAATTGAAACTTCCTTGACGGCGACAAAGGAACATAAAGAATGACTTGCCTGAATAGATCGTTTGGGCGAAAGAGTAGAGAACACCATCCATTTCGTCTGTAGAAAGGTGTTCATGTATTTTCAGGCTTATATTACTTACGTATTTTTAGAATTACACTTTTTGGGGAACAAGTATTAGACATACGTTTCTCTATGAATACTCCAATAAAATTTAAATAATTGCTATATATTTTTTCTTGTTAGACTACGGCGAATAGCCTTAACTAAATAAACATTTCAGTTAAATATATATCACAAAAAGATTGCGAAAGAAAAAAATAGTTAAAATGTTTACGTGTTTAACTAGAGCATTTCAAGCATTATAACATAATAAGATTATAACACGTCATTTAGAATGATTTTTGTGCCAAATAATAGGAGTTCGCATTACATCTAGTAACTGGTAAAACATTTCACAAACTATTTCAAAAAATATGTTTTCCATACGATCGGTCTATATTTATCACATTGCATTTTTCTATGAAACATTGTACGTTAAATACCACTATTTACACCTGTTCGTTTCATTTACATTCGGATCAGTATTTTTAATTGTAGGTAAATACAAATAACAAAGATTTTATAAAAAATGTAGGCGTGGTGGACAATGAAACGAGCATTTAATAGAATCCTTTATACAGTATTTGAGTAAAACTCGAAGTGTGCATGTGTGATTGTGAGTGTGTGTGCGGTTTCGTCACTCGCGACGAGACCACTTCACGTCCATGAATCGAGTCTTATGAGGTATCATTTGATTCGTGTCTCGTGCATCTGATACTGATCTAAATGATAATTTGTTTTCGTATCCGGCCAGAAGATTTTAAAAAATTCCA
This sequence comes from Gryllus longicercus, assembly GCA_038098605.1. Lineage (NCBI taxonomy): Eukaryota > Metazoa > Arthropoda > Insecta > Orthoptera > Gryllidae > Gryllus > Gryllus longicercus. The sequence continues at coordinate 85,038 of JAZDUA010001261.1, read as the reverse complement.
TAAACGTGTTTTTTTCGTGTTTTGGCGTTGCGATCTTAGTGATAATGCCAAGAATTAAACCAACGCCTCCTAAATCGATGTGTAGGTGGCGTTGCTTAAACAAAGAAATCGAAACATTTTATGCAAAAATGCCATCATTTTCTTTCACGACGTCCGCACACCAAGCTCTAAATGTAATACCGAATACAAAGCGGGATACACATGTACCCCACTCGAATATTAGGCAAAATTTCTTTGAAATATGAAATAACTAAGTAAAACTGAACATTTAAATTATTTGAGCAGTTAATATATAATGAAAGACAAATGTAATAGAATTGAGTAACTTTTTCCCTACATTTCTCATTTATTACACCAATCATTACACTTCATCAAAATACTTCTTTCTAGGTTATTCGTGTTTAGACCACTGATGCATATTTTTATTATTTTTGTATCTGAATGTTCATTACCCGTAAATGATGAACACTCACTGCATATTGTTGTACTCTTTCTATCTCTGTTTATAATAATTAATAAGGAATAAAAATTGGTGATGCGGAGTATCAAGCGAGGAACAAATGTACCCTAGTGCTTGTTTATAAGTATAAAACGTAAAACACCTTATAACTATTTAAGACGTAACTGTCAACGGAAGAATGTAACGAAATTTCAGTATCACAAAATAAGTGAAACGTACACATTAAGTAAAAAAGTGAGATTGGGGTACTCGTGTATCCCGCTTGGTATGCAAAGGGTTACGTGAACAATTGAATTACCAAGAAAATCGTGGAGCAGATTTAAATTTTGATTCAAATTATCGTATTTTTTTAAATAAATTTGTGAAAACTTACGAACAATACTACCTTGGAATTTATTGAACGTGAAGAGTTTCAAGTGAATACGAAGAAAACAAAACTGTTAGTAATGCTACAAAATTAATGAACGTTCTTATGTTTGACGTCGCACTTTGACATTCTTACATAAATAAGTGTGCAAATACCAATTTTCAAATAAATGTGACTCACAACTTATTCTTATTAAACTTAACCTTACCTTATTCATATAAACATATATAAGTCACCTTTTAAAATAATACTCGTATGGAACGCTACAACATTTCGCATACAAAACGATTAATAGAGCAATTGCAGAAGTAGAAATGAACATGAATTAGACAGAGTTTGTGAAGTTTTAATCTCTTCAAAAATTTGGAGATGAAAATGAAAGTGTTACGAAAATCCGGGAAAGAATCAAATGTAGTTGCATAAGATGTTGCAACAGAATTGGGAATGATCTGCATTTGTGCTAATGTAAATGTGCATTTTTGTGCATATTACCAAAAAGCGTTAAAATGTAGCTGTACTAAAATTTAACTATTAGTATCAAAATCTGCAAGTACTTGTTACGGCGATTATAATTTTGAAATTGCAGTAAGACCAGTTATCCCGTTTGGAAGTAACACACAAGGCCATTGGATGTTGGGAACTTTTGAACGGGAGTATAACATTATCAGCTACTACGATTCATTGGTAAGTTCAATGCTGGATACTGAGAACAAAGAACATATTTGAACAAAGTTCGGCATGAAAGAAATTTTCAACACATGAAACTATTTTTAAAACAGTTTACAGCGTCGGCGACGCCACATTTTACTATTACGTATTGCACTGGAAAACATGTGCGTTCAATATTCTAAAAATAAAGTCTCGTGTAAATATTAGTAATTAACGCGTTGTGAGAGATATTCTATTTGCAAATTTTATTTTTAGTATATTATCTTTGTAATAATAACGGGTTAATAATGAGAAAATTAAAGGGTTCTGTTATCGCCGACTCCCCTAACTCTCGCATCCCATGAAATGTGGTATAGTAGTAATTGATTATTGATTTAGCTCTATATATCACGTTCTAAAATTAACTAACCTTGTTCTATATTTCTACGATATTCGTTGCAAAAACAACGCCCATGAGTTGTAGTACTTCACTCAGAGAGCCTTCGTTTCCCCAAATCTTAATGTTTTGTTTCGTATCGAACGGCTCTGATCCACGTCGCCTCTCCTAAGATACGGCACTGCTTTGCCGAGCCAGGTGCGGCTGTGACCTTTTCACCCTTCCCCTACCGCTCCAATGTGACTTCCCCTGCCCTCCACGCCGTGTACCGTGGGCCCAACCTTCAACTAGCCATGTCTGCCCGTTCGCCCTTTTCCCCGCTCTGTCAGACCCTTCAGATTCGCATTTACTAAAATCGACGTGAGTGTTTACTGAATTTCTTAAGCAAATACTACACATTTTTTAATCACGGTACTGATCACGCTTAAGAAATTTTTCGTACGTGAGTTTAAGCTCTTGTAAGCGAGATTACGGTTTTTAAGGGAGTTTTTATTGCCAATCCGGCGACTGTTCAGTATATTAGAATGTATGGAATAATAGCTAAATTCTTGAATCTACGAGCACATTACAAACCTAACCAAGCAAATCTCTCCCCACGATACGAGTATACGTATTTATTTATTTATCCATAACTCTCCTATACATATTTAATAATTTTATTAGCAATTTACTTTCTAGTAAAAGTAAAAGGTTAGACATGGCAAATTAAGCAAATGTTGCTTGCCTCGTGTAAATAATTGTAAGCTCCAGAAACATTGTTCAGTTGTGGGAATAACTAACAGCACTTCTCCATAATGAGAAGCCGTTACCCATCCAAGGATTCTCGGGATATTATTATTATTATTGGATGGGCGGGTCGAGCAAAGTGGACTGGTTGTGAAGTAATGAGGCTTCGACCCCTTCCCAAACATTCCTAGCATAGCTCCAGTTAAATTTTAATTAGAGTTCGAAGGACCACCCAGACTCCTGTAATGAGAAAACAGTTTATAATCACCCTTGCAGGTCTGGGACTGCAAGCATAGGAGTAGGAAGAGAATGCTTGTTACCATAAAAGTTGTAAATTAAATCATGTAAACATATATTCTATTTAAAACAAAGTACATCTTAAACCATGAGGGGGAGAAGGAACAAAGGGGTTGCAGCACACAAAATCACAATGTAAGTATACAATTATGCCCATGACATGGGACCATATTAGTGCGGTAGCACAGGACTTGTTTCTCTTGCATCTTGCTGAGGTTGGTGCGATTTACGGGCGGGCAGCTAACCCGGGCCCGTTTTCAGGCAGATGTAGTTTAGGAGATTGTATGTGCCGTAAGTGAGCACCAGCGAGAATACAAGGCACCAGTTAGGCACATGATGTCGGCGATGCAGCTTGTAAAAATAATTAGTCACAAATGCCACACGAGCATGAACACAAGGTATAGTTAAATCACGTGGCAAGCAGCACAGTTTGTAGAATGATTAATTGAGATTGCTACACAAGCATGAACACAAAGTATAGTTAAATCACGTGGCAAGCGGCACAGTTTGTAGAATGATTAATTGAGATTGCCACACAAGCATGAACACAAAGTATAGTTAAATCACGTGGCAAGCAGCACAGTTTGTAGAATGATTAATTGAGATTGCCACACAAGCATGAACACAAAGTACAGTTAAATCACGTGGCAAGCAGCACAGTTTGTAGAATGATTAATTGAGATTGCCACACAAGCATGAACACAAAGTACAGTTAAATCACGTGGCAAGCAGCACAGTTTGTAGAATGATTAATTGAGATTGCCACACAAGCATGAACACAAAATGTAGTTGAATGCGGCAAGTAATTAGGGCGCAATAGTCACCAGTAGCAGCATTGAATGTAGACGGCCGGAATGGCCGCAAAGTTGAGCGGCGAGACAGCATGCTCGCCAGCCACGTTATAGAAGCAGAAAATTGCTCAGCAGGAGGAGCAATTATTACATGCAGAGCGGAATAGCATTCGCTCCACACGGAGTCCAGGCGGTTACCGAAGTAGTGGCGCTGTATATGCAGAGAACGGCATGGCACGTCCGTCTCGCACAGCTCCACCAGCAGGACTGCAGTGGCACCGCATGTGAGAGAGGAGAGCAGCGAGGCGACCGCCCAGCTCCAGCTCACGACCAAGACTGGAGTTTTCCGTTGCAACGCCGCTCGGCGAGGCGGTTGCGCCGCCGGCGTGCCGTGTGCAACGGAGTTCGTTGTTGCGCCATATGAGACTGGAAAATTCTGGGAATCCCAAAGTGTGCAGCTGCGCTCGGCGGTTGCCGCGAGAGTCCGTTGGGCAGCGTTGTCGCGTGAGCGGATTACCAAGAAGCGAGGCACTGCCGCACGTGGCAATCTAAAAGCTTACTTGGAAGCGTAATTCTGAGGAGTTGCACCATTGTGCAAGAACTTCAAAAATGTGCGTCTTTGAATAAATATAATTATGAAATAAAAAAAACAGCTTGCTCTGACATACACCCCCACAGGACGACTAGGTCGTCCGACTAAAAAAAAAATGTTAGGGCAAGCTAGGTAGTTAGGCATAAGATGGGAGTGGTAGGGTGTATGGAGATATGTGGCAAGGATAGTGAATGTAGTCGTAATAATGAATGTAGCATTAGAAAGGCATAATTGACCTTAGACAAATAAGCACCTCGAAAAGGTGGCAAGTGCGATAATGCAGAAGTCTTGTGGTAATAAGACTGATCTCGGATGAGATATTAGAGGGTGCACCTCGGAGAGGTTGCAAATGCAGTAATGCAAAAAAGACCTTAATATAATGCAGAATCTTAATTACTAACCTTAACATAATCTTAATTACTGACATATTTACAATATAATACAATGAATCTTACAGCTAACAAATGATGAACAGATAGAGACAATAAATCAAATAAACACTAAATAACCATAAATCACCTATGGTTGAATTAAGGCAAACACCCTTAACATGGGACAGATCTCGTATGAGATGGTGTACCTCGTAGAGATGGCAGGTGCGATAATGCAAGATGTTGCCATAGCAAAGCTAATAAGGCATATCTCGGATGAGATGTGAGAGAATGCACCTCGAAGAGGTTGCAAATGCAATAAATGCAAAATGTTGCCATAGCAAGGGCTAATGAGGCATATCTCGGATGAGATGTGAGAGAATGCACCTCGGAGAGGTTGCAAATGCAATAATGCAAGAAATCTTAACACAGTAAGACATCGTAAGTGGAATAGTAAGACCTCGGAGAGGCGTAAGTGCAACAATGTAAAAAAAATCTTAATATAATACAGAATCCTAACTACTAACAAATTTACAATACAACACAGTGAATCTTACAACTAACAAATGATAAACAAAATAACCCTAAATAACTAGCACTAATAACTATGAATGACATGTACTTAATCGTGAATAGGTAGAGGACACAAGCGATGCACGTGCCTCACAAAGGAGCCTGCCTTGGTTTGAACTTGTACAGTCCGAGTGCGACCATCACGACCGGGAAAGGTTTGGGTGATTACCCCTAACCTCCACTCAAGAGGAGGGAGGTTGTCATCAATTAACAAAACGGGCGTGCCCGATTTGATGTTGGGAGAGACAGCTGTCCATTTGGAGCGTTGTTGAAGGGATAACAGATACTCCTTCGTCCAGCGCGTCCAAATATTGGCAAGTGCATTTTGAGTTCGATTCCAATGACAGCGTACAGATTGCTGCTGTAGTGCATTGGGATCGGGCAGGGCTATGAGAGGTCTGCCAATTAAGAAATGAGCAGGCGTGAGATAATTGAACTCAGCTGCGTCATCTGTTGGACGTATGAGAGGTCTGGAATTTAAGATTGCCTCAACATGCGTTACAGTAGTTAACAATTCTTCGTAAGAAAGCACGGCTTCGCCTATTTCACGTAATAAGTGACGCTTCAGGATTTTTATGCCGGCTTCCCAGATGCCACCAACATGAGGGGACCTGGGTGGAATGAATGTCCAATCAATGGAGGAATTAGAACAAAAATCAATAATTTGTTTTTGAAAAGCTAGAGATTTGAAGAGGTTGTAAAGGGCATGCAGCCGTGAATTGGCTCCCACAAAGGTGGTAGCGTTGTCCGAAAAAATCTTAGTGGGAATGCCGCGTCGCGAAACAAATCGCTTAAGGGCCATTAAAAAGGCTTCTGAAGTTAAAGAAGAGACTATTTCGATGTGTACGGCTTTGGTGACCATACACACGAAAAGGGCAAGATACACCTTGGTGCGGGATTTGCCGCGAATTCCATGTTTAAGCCAAAAATGTCCTGTATAGTCCACCCCCACAATGCCAAAGGTGATTAACACACAAAAGGTGTCACCTTTACACTTCACATTAGAGGGCAATACTTTAGATTTGGTGGAAAGCAGTGTTACGGTGTAAGTACCGTGTTCATTTGGAGAGCGTACATAGCTTGCTGCTCCGTAGGGTATCAGGCTGCTGTCAGAAGAGCCATGAAATTCAATTAATGAGTGTGCACGTGGCAAAATGCATTGTGGCACATTAATTGTAGGTATGTCAATTAGTGACGTGAACACTACTTGCCATTTAAGGGCAATGTCAGGTGGGCGCGGTTGGTCCCAATTGAGGGAATAGTCCCAGAATCCTTGAAATGACAATTTACATGTAATTATGCAAGTGGCCAATAGGCGGAGTGGATCAATTAAAGAACATATTACAGATAACATATAGTCCACCCCCACAGTGCCAAAGGTGTTTACGGTGTAAGTACCGTGTTCATTTGGAGAGCGTACATAGCTTGCTGCTCCGTGGGCTTTAGATTCAAAAATTTTGTGGCCTGACTTGGCCAGCAGGTGATCTGAAAGATCTGACAAAACAGATTTGACATTTGAAACCCATTCGCGTAGGAGGAAACCACCCTTTGACAATGGACTAATTAATTCAGAAGTGAATTGTTTGGCAGCATGCAGGTTGGGAGATGAATGTAAAAAATCATCAACATAAAAATTGGACGTTAGCACATGTGAGCCCATAGGGAAGTCAGTGCTTTCGTCGGTAGCCAGCTGATGCAAAGTGCGAACAGCAAGAAAGGTGGCTGGTTTTAAACCATAGGTCACCGTAGTTAAGGCAAAATCCTGAATAGGTTGAGAAGGAGAGTCCCTCCATAAAACACGTTGTAGGTTCCAGTCAGATGGGTCTACATTAACTTGGCGAAACATCATTTTGAGGTCAGCAGCAATGCCAATCTTGTGAATTCTAAATTTAAGTAAAAGATCAAAGAGGCCGTCTTGAATTTTGCTACCATTTAACAGCGCATCATTTAGAGAAATACCAGTAGTGGTTTTAGCCGAAGCGTCAAACACAACTCTAGTTTTAGTAGTAGAGCTGGAAGGTTTGAACACTGGATGATGAGGAATGTAATAATTAATAAGACTGCCACAGCTGGGTGCTGGTTGCATATGTCCTAATTGAATATACTCGTTAATAAACTCATGGTAATCCCGTTTCAATTCGGGATCCTTTTCAAGCCTTTTTTCAATTGCCAGGAAGCGTTTAATTGCCTGAGGTTTGGAGTCGCCTAATGAGTTTAATTTAGAATTAACAGGGAGCTTGACCGAGTATCTGCCAGAGGCGTTTCTCGAGTGAGTAGTGACGAAGTGAGATTCTGCTATTTCTTCCTCATGTAAAATTGGATGGAGAGGGGAAACTTCCTCTACCTCCCAAAAGTGTTTGATCTGATCAGGTAACTCAAAAGGCGTCTGAATCAGATTACAGAAAGCTTGTGAGGGAGAAGCGGAGAGTGGGGTACGACCCGCAACAATCCAACCTAATTTAGTGCGCTGTAGCACAGGATAAACACCATCGGATCTGGTTAGCTTATCTGGCAGTAAAATGTCAAAGAAGATATCCGCACCAAGCAAGAGATCGATGGGTTTAATATTATCAAAGTTAGGATCTGCATAGACTAGGTTTGTGGGCAAATTCCAATTGTCGCAATTAAAACTATGTGAAAGAGTGCCAGGAATGCTATGCACGATTGAACAATTTATCTTACAAGACCAACTATCAGGAACATTACAAGGTCTAATTGTTAAAGTAGTGCTGTGAGTGCTTGTTAAAGCTTCCGGACCAATACCAGAAATAGTCACAGGCATTTTCGTTGTGGGTAACTTAAGAGAATTTACCGTGCTCCAAGTAATTAAATTAATACCACTTCCAGTGTCAAGAAGAGCAACAAAAGGTTTAGATCTACCATTGTTAGAAGAACAGCTTACTAAAGCTGTTGGAATGAGAGTTGAAGTGGTTGCTTTGGCAGCACTGGTTGCAACAGCTGATGCAGCTTGTTGATTAGCGGAAGGTTTATCACCAAAATGCAAAAGTTTGTGGTGATTTTTATTACAAATAGCACATTTTGTAGTACAAGAATGACCATGGGTCTTCGGGTGAAAACATCTAGAACATCTACCTTGTTTAACAATGAAGTCATAGCGAGCCTTAGGTAACAATTGTAAAAATGAAGGACAGTCCTTAATCAAATGTTCAGAGTTGCATTTTGGACATATAAGTGCCTTGCTTTTTCCCGTGTTGTTGACGTTGCCTGCCCTGGCGGTGTGAGGCTTGTCATTAACGTGAGAATTTGAAGCGTATACAGTAGGATTGTCAAAAACTCTTAAACTTCGTTGATGCAGTTCTAGATACTGGAGTAAAGAATCGAAAGTGGGGAGCTCACTGCTATTCAAGGACAGTTCCCATTGCTTGAGAATGTCAGTGGGAAGACTTTTGGAAATTAGTGCAACGAGCAACAAATCTGACAAGTCAGTATCAACCTTGATGCTCTTAATTGCATTCACATGTAATCTAAAGTAGTCGATTAAATTTTGCAAAGAGGAAGAGGAGCCTTCTGCGAGTGCAGGAGGATTTAAAATCGAATTTAAGTGAATGCTAACGATAGATCTGGGAGAGTCATAACGTTGCTTCAATAATTCCCATGCAACTGTAAAGTTGTCATCGGTGATGGGCAAGTTGTGCAACAAATCCTTGGCTTGTCCCACAAGTGAGCCTGATAAGTAATAAAATTTATTAGAGTTGGGCATGTCATCTTGACATATAAGACCTTCGAAAATGTTTTTAAATGTAAGCCAGTTAGTTTGATTGCCATCAAATGTGGGCAATTTGATTTCAGGTAATTTAATGTTGCACTTAGAACTTCTACAGGTGCAGTCAGAAGGGCTTGATCTGTTGGAAACAGAATCATTATCAGCGAGAGCTGAATTGTAATTAAATTCTGCCACAGTAGCTGCAGCGAGGACATCATAATATACATTAAAGAGATCGTTTATTTGAGAAGTAATCTGATCAGATAGATTAACATCATTAATTAAATTATCAAGATTATTGAAAGTTTTAACAAGCGTCTCCTTTCTGAGGATTAATTGTTGGCGCGTGAGCACAGTGAGTGGCTCATTTTCTATGAGAAAATTTGAGATGGAGGTACAACCATCCTTCAATCTGGTCATTACGTTAATAACCTTTTTTTGGAAGCGTTTGTGATGCCATCTTGAGTGCTCAATTGGCAATTGATGGACACAGGATAGAAAGGAAATGCTGACGGATCAGAAGGGAGCCCTAACCTAATATTAATTAACACTAAACCTTCCCTCAAAATACATTAACACTAAACATTCCCCCAAATACATTAATACTAAACAAAACACACTGTATGTACATGACACTTAAAAGAAGCAAGTAATAACACAGATGTGTATACATGAGACATTTAAAAATGCAAATAAACACTGTGACATACATGTAACATTTAAAAAATTGCAATAAAGACACAGATGTGTGTAGATGTGTGACACTTAAAAAATTGCAATAAAGACACAAATGTGTGTGTATGTGACACAATAAACACTTGAGTAGACATGAAATTAAGGAAGCACATACACAGAATGTAAGTACACAAATGTATACATGTAACATTTGTAAATGTGAATGAACACTGTGTACAAATTAAAGAGGCATATACATGAAATGTAAATACACAGGTGTGTACACATGAAATTAAAATAGCACATACATAAAATGTAAATCCACAAATGTATACGTGTAACACTTGTAAATGTGAATGAAACACTGTGTATATGTGAAATCAGAGAAGTACATCCATGAAATGTAAATGCACAAATGTATACACATGAAATTAAAGTAGCAATCAGTGATTGTAATATCTTTGCAAGCAAGCAAGCAAGTACTCTGAGTAGACGCACATCTATGAAGTTCCTGCACTTACAATTTGTTGAAAAACAGCTGAGTGGTGCAGCATCAGTAGTGGGACAGCGTCAGTAAGTAGTACAGCATACAGCCTCGTTACACGATACAGGAGCATACAGCCTCGTTACACGATACAGGAGCATACAGCCTCGTTACACGATACAGGACAGTAAGTACATGTAACATTTTAAATCAGGCATAAGTATGTTACATAAAAAACAAGTACATTGACAAGGTAAATACAATTAACACTTGATTTGCATGTATGGTAACAAGCATACTCAAAGACAAAGATGATGGCTCGAAGAGCATATACAATGCTGATGTAATATCAGCTTTAGTGCCTGGTAGACATTGACAATGGAAGTACAAAAAGAATAAGTGCTGATGTGAATATCAGCTTGGTACCTGGAAGGCATTAAAAATAGAAGTTAAGCTTATATATATATATATATAAGTATACATAAATTTACTGGTTATATCCGAGCTCGATCAGGACCAAAATGGTCCGAAGAGCATGAACAGCATACATAAAAGCATAGATAAGCATAGATAAATTTACTGGTTCAAAATCCAGGCTCGAAGGAACAAAATGGATGGGCGGGTCGAGCAAAGTGGACTGGTTGTGAAGTAATGAGGCTTCGACCCCTTCCCAAACATTCCTAGCATAGCTCCAGTTAAATTTTAATTAGAGTTCGAAGGACCACCCAGACTCCTGTAATGAGAAAACAGTTTATAATCACCCTTGCAGGTCTGGGACTGCAAGGATAGGAGTAGGAAGAGAATGCTTGTTACCATAAAAGTTGTAAATTAAATCATGTAAACATATATTCTATTTAAAACAAAGTACATCTTAAACCATGAGGGGGAGAAGGAACAAAGGGGTTGCAGCACACAAAATCACAATGTAAGTATACAATTATGCCCATGACATGGGACCATATTAGTGCGGTAGCACAGGACTTGTTTCTCTTGCATCTTGCTGAGGTTGGTGCGATTTACGGGCGGGCAGCTAACCCGGGCCCGTTTTCAGGCAGATGTAGTTTAGGAGATTGTATGTGACGTAAGTGAGCACCAGCGAGAATACAAGGCACCAGTTAGGCACATGATGTCGGCGATGCAGCTTGTAAAAATAATTAGTCACAAATGCCACACGAGCATGAACACAAGGTATAGTTAAATCACATGGCAAGCAGCACAGTTTGTAGAATGATTAATTGAGATTGCTACACAAGCATGAACACAAAGTATAGTTAAATCACGTGGCAAGCGGCACAGTTTGTAGAATGATTAATTGAGATTGCCACACAAGCATGAACACAAAGTATAGTTAAATCACGTGGCAAGCAGCACAGTTTGTAGAATGATTAATTGAGATTGCCACACAAGCATGAACACAAAGTACAGTTAAATCACGTGGCAAGCAGCACAGTTTGTAGAATGATTAATTGAGATTGCCACACAAGCATGAACACAAAATGTAGTTGAATGCGGCAAGTAATTAGGGCGCAATAGTCACCAGTAGCAGCATTGAATGTAGACGGCCGGAATGGCCGCAAAGTTGAGCGGCGAGACAGCATGCTCGCCAGCCACGTTATAGAAGCAGAAAATTGCTCAGCAGGAGGAGCAATTATTACATGCAGAGCGGAATAGCATTCGCTCCACACGGAGTCCAGGCGGTTACCGAAGTAGTGGCGCTGTATATGCAGAGAACGGCATGGCACGTCCGTCTCGCACAGCTCCACCAGCAGGACTGCAGTGGCACCGCATGTGAGAGAGGAGAGCAGCGAGGCGACCGCCCAGCTCCAGCTCACGACCAAGACTGGAGTTTTCCGTTGCAACGCCGCTCGGCGAGGCGGTTGCGCCGCCGGCGTGCCGTGTGCAACGGAGTTCGTTGTTGCGCCATATGAGACTGGAAAATTCTGGGAATCCCAAAGTGTGCAGCTGCGCTCGGCGGTTGCCGCGAGAGTCCGTTGGGCAGCGTTGTCGCGTGAGCGGATTACCAAGAAGCGAGGCACTGCCGCACGTGGCAATCTAAAAGCTTACTTGGAAGCGTAATTCTGAGGAGTTGCACCATTGTGCAAGAACTTCAAAAATGTGCGTCTTTGAATAAATATAATTATGAAATAAAAAAAAACAGCTTGCTCTGACAATTATTATTATTATTATTATTATTATTATTATTATTATTATTATTATTATTATTATTATTATTATTATTATTATTATTATTATTATTATTATTATTATTATTATTATTATTATTTTTCGTTAATCGGCCGACTAGGACCACGCAAGCAAGCATCCTGCATATACCGTGGCTCAGTTTTTATTTATTATCGCGGTAGCAGGTGCTTGCAACAATTCTTAGGGGGACCAGCATTTAGCTGGATCCGATTTTTATCCCCCATGGTTGTTAGCCCGGGGGTATTATTATTATTATTATTATTATTATTATTATTATTATTATTATTATTATTATTATTATTATTATTATTATTATTATTATTATTATTATTATTATTATTTATTTTTGTTGTTGTTATTACTATTATTATTAATATTATTATTATTATTATTACTATTATTATTATTATTACTATTACTATTATTAGTAGTATGCTTGGTGGAAAATGCTTTTACTACTTACTTCAGTCTTGAAGTAAAGCCTAGGTTTACTTCATATTACCCCCTGTCCTGTTCCACCCCGCCCTTCGGCGCTCGACCCGCTCTACCCTGCATCCTAATCGACGCGCGCACCCTCGGGCGCCGAGTGACTCCTGAAGAGCGATGAGCGCGGGGGCGGCGAGGCTGCGACGCACGACTCGCCCGGGGGCGGGCGGGTAGATGGGCCACGCGTGGACGGCTGAAGGCGGGAAGGAAGGTGGATGGGAGAAGGGTAGGGATAAGGGTAATCAGACGGCCTGTGGAGGGCTGGCAGACTAGAGGGTCGTGGTCCGGGTGGTTGGGTGTTTTGGCCGTGCAAGTGGGCGGGAAGGGGTGGATAGGGGGAGGTGGGAAGGCGGGAGTGGGGCAGGTTACGCTCGTGCGGGCGAAAGGACAGATGGGTGGTTGGGGTGGGCGGGTGGGTGGGTTGGATGGATGCTCGGGCGGTGGGTGTGTAGGGTGGATGAGCACGCAGGCTGGCGGGCGAATGAGCGTGCGGGCCGGCGAGCGGGCTGGCAGGCAGGCGGTCGGTCGGTCGGGGCCGCAGGCGTGGTGGCGGCCGCATCGATGAAATATTCAATACGACGCTATCTCGTATTTTCCGATCCACTTGACGGGCGGTCGCGTGCCCCCGGGCCGGCACGGACTTCCGGCCGGATGCACGCACGCACGCTCGCGCGCACGCACGCTCCGGTCTACGCTCCACCGGTTGACATCGTCATGTTCTTCCCGTCGCGAGTATACACTCGAGAAAAAGTACTGTTATCGAGCAGGGATTTCATGATGTTTGACGTTTTGGAATACTTGATACGAAAGAGCTGCGTTCGTTTTTCTACCCGTCTGATTGAACTGAAATTTGACTATATTCCCAAACGACTAGGTCGGCGTTTTCGGACTATTTTTGTTTAGATTGCTGTCCGATCATGGGAGTAAGCGACTAATTAGCATTCTAATTCATTTGGAAAATTTTATTTAAATTTTAAACGAGATGAATTATAATGTTGTTCCTTATTTACATCTGCTTTTGAAGTGATTTAAAAATATGTTTAAGCTTCAGATTAGAAATTAGATAATTGAAAGTAAAACATTCATATAACGATAATATAAATATCTACCTTAGTTACACGCATATAATTACATTTTCAGTCTTGAATTTTGAAGTTTGATCAAATATGCAACCTCTTTTTAATAGCGACCAGTAGATACTGTGAATAATATATTAATAATAATAATAATGATAATAATAATAATAATAATAATAATAATAATAATAATAATAATAATAATAATAATAATAATTTCAACTTAAACATTTAAAATGTGTAATTTGTGTAAAAATTGCTTGCCTATTTGGTTTGTAGGAAATTTCGAAAATCCCGCCCGAGATAGTACGAGACATCTGTTAATATGAACAAACGTACATATACCATCAATAGAAAAGCAAATTCTCAGTTTTCTAATTGAATATATGAAATGGGTGAAAACCAGAACTCTATAATTTATAAAAAGTGATGTTTTATAAATTCTGAGAGAAACGTGTGTATTTCAGGCTCTATTTAAGTGACAATGTAGCTTCGTGTTTTTAATGAACAATTGAAATGCCGTGGTTTTAATGATGAAACAAAACACCACGACGTTACAGTGATATTGACTTAAATAAACAGATTTCTCAGAATTTATATACGTAAAATGTCTGTTCAGGTTTTGTACAGTTCTGGTTTTCTCCCATTAATACATGACAATTGTTTCAATGTTTATTGATATTACGTATTTTAAAAATTGTTTCGATGAATCGTTTCGATGAATTGGAAATCTGAAATATTAGTAGCAATTAATAATGGATTACATTAGTTCAAAATATGTTTATTTTTTTGTCATTGCGCCACACTCTAAATCGAGGCTTAGCCTGCCATCCGAGTATTTGCTACCGCTCCCCATCTCACCTCACTCTTACTCAATAAAGGTAAACGATGAGTCTCAGCACCTGACACATGGTGACTCCTTAACAGCTAGAATAGCTGGCGTCCTCCGGATAACCAATTGGAAAGTTTCAAATAAAATTATATATTTTTATTTTTTATTTAAAGTTACTGTGTTAATTTTTACAATTATTATATACATTGAATTTAATTATAATACTCTGTGAGTATTGTAAGTTCATTTGACGATAAAGTGAACGAAGATTTTAAGTGAAATGCATTCCGATTAAAAATGTTAGTATTTTTTAATTCTTTCAAACATTGAGACGTTGTAAATATTTTTGTTAACTTAAAATATCAAAAATCATACATTTAGACTTCAAAACATCTGCCTTTAGTTAAAATGTATTTAAATAATTAAAATTCTATGACCAAATATTGTAATTTGTAATTCGACATCTAATTGTAATCCCTTAACTTTACAAATAAAATCTGAAGAATTCTAAGACCATTAAGTTCTGTTCATCTTCAGCATAACTAAATAGTTGACTTAATTCTTTGAAACTTGGTCTTATTTTATCTGTACTTTGTTTTCACTTCAACCGTATTGATATATAACTCAAATAAATATAACTTGCGTGTTATAAAGCATCAGATGATGTGAATTTTTAATTAAGTTTACTAAGGAAGTAATGTCCCATTTAAACTTGAATTGATATTTTTTATTGCTTTTAACTTAAATGAACGTAAATATTGAAGAATTAATACAAATGTAAGAATGAATCTTACGCACATTAACTACTCATGGTGGATACATCAGTCAGGAAAACCCACAAAGCAAATTAACATAAATATGGTTTCGGGTAGTTTAGATGTTAAAACAACCAGCAAGTTTCACGATTGAAATAACCTCTTCATTTCAATAAATAGAATCATTTTTTTCATGAAGATAATTCGAGGGCAGAAATCGGAAGAAATACGAAATATTTTCTGCTCAAATAGTTCCTTCCAATTCGATTTTTTCCCACTTAAAATATTTTCAAATATATTTTTTACATATAAAATATTAAAACAGTCTTCTTCGCCAAGTATACTGACAACTTTCTTGTACAGTAGTATTAGAAACAGCTATTAGGCTGAGGTAATGCAAAAGCAAGTTCGGCATGTACTCATAAGAAGGGAACGGTACTTATTGTAATAAAACACACAAAATATGTACTACCAACTCGTTTGCATGTGTTTATTTTTACAAAAATATGTAAGAAAAATATAAAATATGTAACATAAATATTAATGATATTTAGTATTGATTCATAATTCATTATTAAAATTTCGAAAATTTCTGCGACGGTAAGCCGAAAAACATGCATATTTGCGATTCATAGGGCTGTGGTTTACAGTACTACCTAGTGAATGACTTTGGTGTCGTGCTTGGCAAATGTTCAGCACACTGAGACTTGCAATTACATTTTATCGATCACCAATGGTTAAAACCATACCACCAGTTTCCACGGCAATGTGCAAGAGCGGAAGACAAATGAAACGCGGGTACACATCAGCCCTTTACGTAGTCGATAGACTTAATCGAGGCGAGAAGAAACGGAATGCTTTTAACGTGAGCACTCACCCTTATTGGCTGAGATTTGCCCATCCACACACCTGGCCCACCGACGGGGAAGCGGGCTCCAAGAAGCGCTGCCGCCGACGCAGTTCCGAATCGTAATTAGAGTGCTGCTTTGTGTAAGCGCCCGGCGCGGCGAAGCGGGCCGGCGGGGAGGCACGCGGCAGAGGAGGGTGAGAAGGGGAGTATGAAGAGAAGGAAGAAGCGGCGGAGAAGGTGATGGTGATGGTAGCAACGGTGGTTTCGGTGGAGACGATAACGGCGGTGTCGGAGGTGAGGGTGGTGACGGCAGTAAAATCGATAGCGGCGGTAAAATCGGTAACGGCGGTAAAATCGGTAACGGCGGTAAAATCGGTAACGGCGGTAAAATCGGTAATGGCGGTAAAATCGGTAATGGCGGCAAAATCGGTAACGGTGACGACGGCAGTAACTGCTGTAAGGGTGGTGACAGCAGAGTCAGTGGCAACGATGGTGATCGCAATGACGGCTGTGATGGCGATGGCAAGACAACGGTGAAAGTGGCGATGTGTGTCGTGGAGGATAGGGCTGCGGGAGGGAGAGACGCAAAACAGAAATGACAGGCGCAAGATTGGGATTAGGCGGGATGAGTTTGGGTGGGAAGGGTTGACGCGGGAAGGGGTTGTACGGGACGAAGAAGGATGGAGCAGCCCTGGAATTGAATGTCACGAGTGAAATGGAAGGAAATGGTGTAAACTAGATAGGGATTGGAAAATAGTCAAGGAGAGGTGAAACAGGTCGGGGCGGGTGGGGTGTGGAGGAACGAGGCAGGTGGAGCGGAGAAGTGTGGGTGGGACGGGGCGGGGAGAGTCGTTGTTGGTTGGTTGGGCGGTGAGGGGCGGGTGGGGCGGAGTGGGTTTAGGGCAAGATGGGAGGAACGAATTGGGTTGTGCGGAGCGTGTCGGGATGGAACTGGAAGGGCAGGGATGGGTGGGGCGGGGAAAACAGACCAAGCGATGGCAGAAGCGGCGGAGGTGAAGTAAGGCTAAGCTTGTGGGGCGGAATGGAGCAGGGCGCGTGTGGCACGGTGGGTTGGATCCAGGCGGGGCGGGAGGAGGATGGGCGGAGCGGGGCGGAACCGGGCGTAGCGGGGCAAGTCGGGGCGGTCCGTGGCGGGGCGCATGAGGCGGGGACCATGGGGTACGGCGCTTGGGGCAGGGAAGGGCAGGGAAGGGCGGGGAGGGGCGGGGAGGGACGGGGCAGGGCAGGGCGGGGCAGGGCGGTGCAGGGCGGTGCAGGGCGGGGCAGGGCGGGGCAAGGCGAGGCTGGGCGGGGCTGGGCGGGGCAAGGCGGGGCTGGGCGGGGCGGGGCGGGGCGGGGCGGGGCAAGGCGGGGCGGGGAAAGGTGGGACGGGGGCGGGGCGGGGTGAGACAAGGCGGGACAGAGCAGGCAGGGTGGGACGTGGCGGGGCGCATGGGGCAGGTTGGTGCGTGGCGGGGAAGAGTGAGGTGGGTCGGGGCGCGGCAGAGCGAGGAGTGGCGAGGAGGGGACGGGCGGGGCGGGGCGGGGCGGGGCGGGGCAGGGCAGGGCAGGGCAGGGCGGGGCGTGGCGGGGCGCATGGGGCGTACCGTGGCGGGGTGGGGCGGGGCAGAGCGAGGAGGTGCGATGCGTGGGTGTGGATAGCCGGGCCAGACGAGGCGGTGCGTGGCGGGGCGCATGGAGCAGGTTGGCGCGGGGCTGGGCAGAGCGAGGAGGGGCGGGGCGGGGCGAGCACCTGTCTGCATGGTGACGGGCGCCCCGGGCTCCTCGCGCAGAAGCCGCGCAGCGCTCTGCACGCGCGCAGCGGCGGCCGGCTGTGCGCGAAGCGCCCGCGGCGGGCGCGCAGCGCGGATAAACGCGCCGGAGCGAACGCGCTCGCAATTGCATGAGAAGGCGAGGGAGGTGTTTCTGGTGCCGGGCACCTCATCATAGTCCGCTGAATTAGCGTCGGGTTTGATTTAAGAGGTTTCAGGATGGTTAAATGCAGAGCATTGATGGTGCATTAGGACAGGACGACAAAATCACTGAAATCGAGATAGGGAAAGAAACAATTTGAGAAAATTTAGCACATAAAACGATATGGAATCTAGGTCTGTGAACTATACGCGCGTTCTAACAACTATTTTGACGACAATATATTTTGATACAAAGGATAGAAATTGCTGTGAAAGAGAGAACTTCAAAAACAATGAGTCAGTGAAATACGAGAAAAAAGCTGATATCAACTAAAAGCTGATATAAGCGCAATCTTGATTTTGAAATTTGTACGCGTCTAAGTGAGTTTCGACGTCTGAGATGGAATCTCATACTGTTATTCTCCGTCCTTTTTCTCATTATTGCCATTCTCTCATTAATTGCCATCATTCAACGGGTTACAACTATTCTGGGTTGGTATGTGCCAAGAGGGCATATAAACCTGTCATCTGAACCGTTTCTGTCTCCGAATTTTCTAGCAGTGCAAAAAATTAAACTACACGATAAAAACTTGAAAACCATAGTTTTTTTAGTACTTTCATGTACAAAATCTTCAGAGAATGTTGCCGTTTACCAAGATCTCACATTCTTGGACAAATTAAATCACTCTTTTTACGTACTAAGAGTGTGTTATTAATGTTAGCACGTTCATATAAACTTTTAATAATCATTTTTGTATGAAATTTATACTATTTAATGTTTAATATTCTACTATTAACATTTATTTTCACTCTTTTGTATTACTATTTTGAAATTGCAGATTTCTTGATTATGCCTATATAATTTTTAATTTTTATAATTTTCTTGATATTAATTTAAAAACTAATAACAGAATTTCAGTTAACGGGGATGTATCAACACCCTCAGAAAAATCAGAATGCTGGTGGGAATGAGAGAGAAATCAGCGTTTGCTGGAAGGAGCGCCAATATTTGCACTACACCATGTGCCATCACCACGATCCCACCGCTAATTAGAGAGCGTAACGCAATATAAACATAATCGATCGATACCAAATTCCGCTCTATGGTTAGCCCGCTCGTGATGAAAAATAAGCAAAAACAATTTGATTATCAGTTACCGCTAATAAATAAACGAAATTTGGCGGCATTCGGGGAACGTTCGTTGAAACTTGATTTTTGTTGGGAAGAATGTAATGAATGTTGCAGTGGTGAAATTATTAAAGTAATGGCTGCACTGCCATTATGGAAACAAAATTTAATAATAATTTTTTTAAACATTTGCGCAGTGATTTAGAATGTCTTTTCATAATTTCTATTTCGCTTCGTATGACGATTCACTCGATGTGGCCTTTGACGAATCACAAAGTTTTCAAAGAATCAGTAGCTAGAGCACCAGTTTTGAAGTGCGAATAATCTAATTTGTACTTATTTATATAATATTAAAAATAATATAACTAAAACTATATTTAATGGCATGCTATTTCTTAAACTTATTTCAAGTTATTAAAAAACTTTACGCTGAGATAATAATATTCCAATTCACATCACCCATCTGTAAGTTAAATCTTTCGATGTAGGCAAATAAAAACAGTTCCCTGATACGGCAAAAATAATACAGAACAATCTTCTATAATATAAAAATGAATCGCAAAATGTGTTGGTAACCGCATAACTCAACAACGCCTGGACCAATTTGGGCAATTCTTTTTTTAAAATGTTCGTTGAAGTCCAAGGATGGTTTTTACGTCGAGAAAAATTCGAATAATTGCCGGGAAAACCCTCAAAACAGCCCTTTTCTCACGAGCTGCGGCGCACTGTAAAAACAAGAAATATCAGAGGAGCCCACGCTCGCTCTTCCTGCCGCAAGACCGTACTCCATCAACACATCCCTGCCTGATTGCGTAGGCCGGAGCTCCGAAGCACCGCGGCTTGCCATCCGTCAGCAAGCGATAGATAAGAGCCGGTGCGTCATCTGCCGCCGCCCCTTCCCTTCCCCCCGACCTGCCGAAGTCGCTGCGCGTGGATTGCGTCATCTGCCGCCGCCCCTTCCCTTCCACCCGAACTAGACGGTTCCGGACTATTCGCGAGCCGCGGGGAAATGCCGAGAAGGTGCCGGGCGCCTGGGGGCAAGCGCCGGGCAGGTATAAATGCTCCGCTGCCGGCGGCCGCGAGTCAGTCAGCAGAAGCGAGTTAGAGAGGAGTTAGCAGAAGAGAGTAGAAGTGAGTAGTGAGTATAATATTTCGTTGGTTTTAATTCACCACGGAGAAACGTTACAATAATATAGATATGCCTCCTATTAGACGAAGCAATTTAGGTAGAAGAACCCGAAATGCTACAAAGCAAGCTAATTACCGATCTAATCATGCTGCACAAGAACGTGACGACCGAAATGAACGTGAAAGAATTCGGGCATCACGAACGCGTGAAGCGCGAGCGCTTCATTCAACTAATAATCGCGCAAGTTTGAATCGAGCTGCTTTCAGTTACGATGTGTCAATTGACTACAGTAACTACCAATGTGTTGTTATTGGTTCTATGAACTCGGTTTGCTCATATTGTAAGGCATTGAAATTTAAAAACGAAGCTAATGGATTGTGTTGCGCAAATGGTAAAGTGAAATTGATACCATTGGAACCACCACCAGAGCCATTGTACTCATTGGTTTCAGGAATAGGAACAGATTCCATACACTTTTTGACAAATATCCAACAATATAACAATTGCTTTCAAATGACTTCCTTTGGGTCAACAAACGTAGTTCGGGAAAATTTTATGCCAACTTTCAAGGTATGTATTATAGCAGTTAAACATAATTATTTTATGTTCTGTCACCTAAGTTAAGATGTGTTACTAATTTTCAATGACGTAATCATTAAGATCATAATCATCACTTAGTCCCCATATTATTTGGTGATTCAGTTTTAGCGACACTTTTATTATTTTGAAACCCAATATATTTGATGATAGATATTAGTTACAACTAATTAGGAGACAGATATAATTTTAAAGAACAAATATTATTTAAGTTTGATCACTGACAATTCATAAATTTATACCCCACATTGCTTATTTATTTTATTTTATTTTATAGTGTTTGGTACAAACAATATTTTTTTAAATTTACAGATACAAGGCCAAATATATCACAGAGCAGGTTCACTGTTACCAGTGACAGATAGCAACTACAAATTCCTGCAAATTTATTTTATGGGCAATTCATCACAAGAAACTAATCTGCGTTGTGCACATAACAATTTAGTAAAGAGGTCTATTGTAGAACAATTACAAACTTTATTTCATGAACACAATCAATTGATTATATTGTTTAAAACTGCCCTGGATCTGATGCCATCAGATAATCACAAAATTGTAATCAGAGCTGATAAAACACCTGCGGGTCAACATGCAAGACGTTTTAATGCACCAACTATTGATGAAGTTGCTATCGTTGTAGTTGGAGAAAACTTGGAATCCCGTGATATTGTTTTACATCGTCGGAATGATCAACTACAACGTATAAAGGAAACACACCGCTCATATGATGCACTGCAATATCCCATTATATTTTGGCAAGGTGAAGATGGCTATGATTTCTCAATAAAAATGATAAATCCCATTACAGGTAATTAAAATATTAGTTATTATCTCAGTCACTATATTATGTATTTTAATTTTATATTGCAATGTTATTAAAACAAAATCTATTTACAGGTTCTGAAACTAACAAAAAAGTCAGTTCAATGAACTATTATTCATACCGCCTAATGATTCGGGAAAATGAAGACAATCACATATTGAAATGTCGGCGATTATATCACAAATATATTGTTGACATGTATGTTAAAATTGAAACGGAGAGATTAACATTCATCAGGTTGAATCAGACCAAACTCCGGTCTGAAGAGTATATTCACCTTCGAGATGCGATTAATACTGATGGAAATGCACAGAATGTTGGTCGGATGACTATTCTTCCAGCAACATACATCGGAAGCCCTCGACATATGCACGAATATGCTCAAGATGCCATGTCGTATGTTCGTCATTATGGTACAGCAGATTTGTTCATCACATTTACATGCAATCCGCACTGGATAGAAATCAAGCAGGAGTTATTCCCTGGGCAATCTCCCATTGATCGTCATGATGTTACAGCCAGAGTCTTTAGACAAAAATTGAAATCTTTAATGGATTTCATCGTAAAACATTATGTGTTTGGTGAGACACGCTGCTGGATGTATTCTGTGGAGTGGCAGAAACGAGGATTGCCACATGCACACATTTTGATTTGGTTGGCTGAAAAGATAAGGCCAAATGAAGTTGATGCAGTGATATCAGCTGAAATCCCTGATGTACAAGTAGATCCTGGATTGCATGAGGTAGTTATCAAAAATATGATACATGGTCCCTGTGGAACTCTTAATCAAAATTCACCATGTATGATGGATGGTAAATGTTCAAAACGATATCCACGGACATTAATATCGGAAACAATTACTGGTAATGACGGTTATCCACTGTATCGTCGACGATCGACAGCAGACAATGGACGATCAACAATTGTCAAATTAAATCAAGAAGATATTGAAATAGATAATCGTTGGATTGTTCCATATTCACCCATTTTATCAAAGACCTTCAAAGCACACATCAACGTTGAATCTTGCCATTCAGTGAAATCTATTAAATACATTTGCAAATATGTAACCAAAGGGAGTGATATGGCTGTGATTGGAATTGGTGCAGAGAATTCCAATGATGAAGTTACCCAATACCAAATGGGCCGCTATGTTAGTAGTAATGAAGCAGTATGGCGAATATTTTCTTTTCCTATTCATGAGAGACACCCTTCCGTTGTTCACTTAGCTGTGCATTTAGAAAATGGACAAAGAGTGTATTTTACAGCACAGAACGCAGTACAAAGAGCTGCTCAGCCACCATCTACTACATTAACCAGTTTTTTTGAGACCTGCCAAAACGATGACTTTGCACAAACATTGCTATATTCTGAAATGCCAAAATATTATACTTGGAATCAATCCTCAAGGAGATTTATACGACGGAAACAAGGAAAACAAGTTCCAGGATACCCAGATGTGTATTCCACCGACGCCATTGGTCGAATTTATTCAGTACATCCTAGCAATGATGAATGTTTTTATTTACGACTGCTATTAGTCAACGTACGTGGCCCAACATCATTCCAACATTTACGAACTGTTGATGGTGAATTGTGTGGATCTTACAGAGAAGCCTGTCAACGTTTGCAATTGCTAGAAAATGACGCTCATTGGGATCAAACTCTCAATGATGCTGTAATATCATCAAACGCTCATCAAATACGAACATTGTTTTCTATAATCATATCTACATGCTTCCCATCAAACCCACTTGATTTGTGGATCAAGTACAAAGATTATATGTGTGATGATATTTTGTATCAAATACGAAATAGAATGGGAAATCCAAATATACAAATCAGTGAAGAAATATACAATGAAGCATTGATTTCAATTGAGGACATGTGCTTGATGATGTCAAACAAACTATTAATTCAATTAGGCCTGGCCGCGCCCAATCGTCCAATGCATGATGCTTTTAACCAAGAGTTGAATCGAGAAAAACTGTATGACCTTAACACTTTGAAAGAATTAATTCAAACAAATCTTCCATTGTTGAATGAACAACAGAAGTATGTATTTGATACTCTTATGAAAGTAACAAATGATGAAACTGGAGGGATTTACTTCTTAGATGCACCTGGTGGTACAGGAAAAACTTTTTTGATTTCATTAATATTAGCAACGATTCGCTCACAAAATAAAATTGCACTTGCACTCGCTTCGTCGGGAATCGCAGCAACTTTGCTTGAAGGTGGTCGAACAGCACATTCAGCATTAAAATTGCCATTAAATATGCAAAGCAATGAAACTCCGACCTGCAACATTTCGAAGAACTCTGCAATGGCAAAGGTCTTGCAGCAATGTAAATTAATTGTTTGGGATGAATGCACGATGGCACATAAAAAATCTTTGGAGGCTTTAGACAGAACCTTAAAAGATCTACGGAGCAATCATAACCAATTTGGTGGTGCAATGATTTTATTAGCAGGAGATTTTCGTCAAACATTGCCAGTGATTCCACGATCAACACCAGCTGATGAACTCAATGCATGTCTAAAGTCCTCCAATTTGTGGAAACATGTCAGAGTACTTTATTTAAGCAAGAATATGCGTGTCGAGTTGCAAAATGACCAATCTGGAAACATATTCTCTAAACAACTCATTGACATTGGTGATGGCAAATTTCCTATAGACATGTTGACTGGCTGCATTAACTTTCCTCTAAGTTTTTGTCAGTTAACTCGATCAAAAGATGAACTTATTCAGAAGGTGTTTCCAGATGTTTCTCAAAATTACAGAAACCATGATTGGTTGAGCGAACGAGCTATATTGGCTGCAAAAAACATAGATGTAAATGAATTAAATTTAAAAATTCAAGAACAAATTACAGGCGAATCGAGGATATATAAATCAGTTGATTTGGCTACTAACCAAGATGATGTAGTGAACTATCCACCGGAATTTTTAAACTCGCTGGATTTACCAGGATTGCCACCTCACAATCTTCAATTAAAGGTTGGATCGGTAGTTATAATGTTGCGAAATATCAACCAACCACGTCTTTGCAACGGCACACGGTTAGCGATAAAAAAATACTAAACAACGTGATAGAAGCAACTATACTGAAAGGAAAGAAAAAGGAGAAGACGTTCTCATACCGCGCATCCCAATGATTCCGACTGATGTGCCGTTTAACTTTAAACGACTACAGTTTCCAGTTCGGCTTGCTTTTGCTATGACCATAAACAAGTCCCAGGGGCAATCATTAAGTGTTTGTGGTATTAATCTGGAAAACCCATGTTTCTCACATGGTCAATTGTATGTTGCCTGTTCCCGTGTTGGAAAACCATCAGATTTGTTTATCTATGCGCCAGGTAATCAAACAAAAAACATTGTATATCACAAAGCACTACAATGAAAATAAAACTGTTTTTCGTTAATAATTATGATTCACATGATTAACAATAAAGCGATTACTTACTTTTAAATGCTTATATATGTTTTATTTAATTATATTTCTTATTCACAACGCCCTATCACCAGGGTGACGGTTCTGTTCAGGAGATTTTTTGCCCAGACTATAAAATATGTAGGAACAAAAAACTGTCAGTACAAATCTTTTGGACAGAACGAAGTCTGTCGGGTCCGCTAGTATATGATAAAATTGCCGAATTTGGACATTCCCCTAAATAGAACACTTGTATTTCTGCGCATAATAGCGTTGGAACATCCAAGTTGGCGATAACACTTCCGGATGTTCTAATAGGATTGTTAGTTAACTTTAGGTAAAAAGGTGTCATTTAATGAGTAAGAAGTGTTACGATATTTTTGCAAGTCTTACAATGTTCTATTGTAGGTATATTGTAAGTCTTTGGGTAAATAAGTAATTGCAACATTCATGCTTTCAAATGAATTACTTCATTAGAAACAAGAATTCAAGAAATTTCAAGACAATAAGAATACAAAAAATGTTTGTTCACAAAACCACAAAGAAATGGGATGATGTTGAATCTGGCTGGTTCTGTAAAATTGGCAAGAAGGGAAAGGACGAAGAGCATAGTAGTGAATTTGGGATGTAATGTTCTAAATCTATGTAGGAAGAATTTATGAAGGTGTGAATTGAAGTCATCTTGGTTAACTTAGATTTATTCAGAGACACGGATTTTGATAGCTTCACCATCATCATCCCTATTAGTCAAAGCTTGCGACTTCCACTTATAGCCAGACGATGCCACGTCGTCACCCAACCACCCGCTTCGTCCCCCCAACCACCTGCACCATTCCAACCATTCGCACCGCTCCCAACCACTAATGCCTCCATCAACCGCCCTCGCCAGCCATAAAACACGCACCCACAACCACCCGCACTGCCGCCAACCACCCGAACAACCGCCAACCACCCGCTCCGCTCACAACCACTCGCGCCACCCCAACCACTCGCCCTGCCACCAGCCACCCCCGCCGCCTTTAACTACCCGCTCTGCCCACAACCACTCGCGCCACCCCAACCACTCGTCCTTCCACCAACCACCCCCGCCGCCCACCACCTTCCGGTCTGCCACCCACCACCCGCACAGCCGCTCGCATTGCCCACATCCACCCACGCCGCCCAAAATCATCGGGCTGCCTCCACCCACCCGTGCCTCCAACCACCAGCGCCGCTACCCCAACAATCCGCAGTCCCCACAACCCCAACCACAACCAACCCGCGCCTCTCCCGTCAACCGCGCCGCGTACACTGCCCAACCCAGCCGCTCCGTCAGCTCGCACTCAAGCGCCACCGGTGAATATTGGGGCGTTGATTGGCATGACAATGGGCGCAACTGGGCGGTAATTCGATCGCGGAAAAAAAGCCCGCGCCACATGCCGGCGCGTCCGCGGGCGCTGCTATTTGGTTTGCTGATTACGCGACCGTCCGGGCCGCCCGCCAGAGGTCGCCTTCCGCCCACGCGCGCGGGGGAGGGGGCGAGGGCGGGGGTGGGACGGGGCGGGGCGGAGGCGGAGGCGGCGGCATCGGAGACGGAGGCGGAGATGGTGGCAAAGGCGCAGGTAGAGGCGGTGGCGAGGGCGAAGGCGGAGTCGCAGGCGGAGGCAGAGGTGGTGGCGGAGGCGGAGGCGGAGGCGGCGGCATCGTAGTCGGAGACGGAGGCAAAGGCGGAGGTAGAGGCGAGGGCGAAGGCGGAGGCAGAGGTGGTGGCGGAGGCGGAGGCGGTGGCGGAGGCTGTGGCGTAGGCGTATAGGGATACGGAGGCGGAGGCGGTCCTCGGCAGCCACTGGACGGCGGAGAGGACGAGATAGCCAAGAGGAAAAGAAACTCTACTCCGATTTCCACACAGCGAATCCAACGATTCGATGATAATATAGAAACTTCGAAATGCAGAAATAATTATAAAATTTTAGTAAATGCTATTAAAACAATTTTGGAAAAATTGGTTCAAATGGAAATTTTAAACATTAAATAATTAACAAATGTTGAAATAATTCGTATGACATTCTTCTGAATAGTAACATGAAATTAATACTGCCTTTTCTGTAACACTAAGGAATTTTCGTTTCTACATTTCCAACACGTTTCTTAAGCGCGTAACAGCAATCTCGATGCGATGAACTGAGAAACTAACATCGTAGGGCAGAGCCATTAGACGAAAGGGCGCGCGATTGACCATCAGAGCGTGTTGGCGAACGCATTCCCACGTCTGAGAAGTTTCCACGGGAAGGGGTACCAGGTGTGTTACATTCATGAGATATCTGGGAACTAGACGTAGAATGTGGTTATTTAATTAAGCAAACATCCGAGACGGAAGTTTTCCGCAGTAGTAATTCCTTACAAATTAAACAAAACTACTATTTTAGAAACATACAATAATTTATAGTATGTACTGTTAATTTTTATACCACAAAAATGTAGTCAAGTCAGGAAATAAGCTCGGTATATTCAAATAATTTTCGATGTATAGAAACGTTTTTAAACGGAATATTTAAGACACAAGAAAACTATTTGATTTTTGTGAGAATTTTGATGTATAGAAGGTTTCTATATGAAGGCCCGACTGTATTTTAGAGCACGTTTCACAATGGGAAGGAAATGAGAGTGTACGTTGTAGGCGAAATTGAATGGTGAGAGAGTAAGATTGGGGAAGAAAAGAAGATTAGAAGAATTTAATAATGAATAAAAGTGAGAGAAAATACTTGCATTTTGGAAGTGAGAGTGATGTAAGTTTGGAATGAGAGAAAGGGATTCCATGGGTTTGGACTAGAATTTATCTGTAAGAACATCTTGGAATTAATATTGTCCTGCACATCAAACAGATGCATTGTGATGTGATGGTATATGATGCGATGCATGTTGCTATCCAACTCACTGGCTCGAGCTGTAATAAATTCCCATGAACCACTTGAGCTGTAAGGGTATTTTTTGTTGATTATTCTTTTAAAATGAGGATTTACCTTGCTCTAAAACGCGTTCATTTAAAGTAAAAAGGCTTTAATAAATAACAATTGAAAACTAAAATGTATTTTTGAAACATACACTAATGATACATACAGTAATAAATATACAGTACACTATAACAGTACGTTCTAATAGTATAGCGTAATTTTCCAATGATTCTTTTTCCTGTATAATCGTAAATTAATGAACTTAAAGGTGGATGAACAAATTTAAAAATGTCAATAATGGTTTCTAATTGTAATCAGAAACGAGGGTGTTTCAAAAGGGAATTTCAAATTCGCTATTATAACTCTTTGTAATTTAGTGTCATCAATGAATCTTCTATACGTATTTCGGATAGGGTCGATTTAAATAATTTAGTGTTGGAACGTTATAGCTGTTAAAAATTTAGACATGTATCAGGGCTTCTGAAGTACAAGATACAGGCTCAGGCTGTTTGTATTGGCCTACTTCAGCCCCCGCATGCCATAACCCTTTCTGCCAATTGGATTCCGGCAGGCATCATAAACCCACGGAACTCTCCAATTACAGGTTTTATTTGATCTGATTTATTTGGTCAAAAAACGGTAAAGAACAATGTATGACGTATGAAGAGAAGAAAGTACTATCTACGCACGTTTTCTTGATCTCCAAAATTTCTTACAAACATTTTAACTGTACGGCTAGTTGGAAGATGAATAAAAGTTAAAAAATAAAAAAAATATAATCATAAAATCAAAACGTGCTGTTAGCATCATTTGAAAAACTAGAAATTTTCGCTCCCGAGTTAAAGAAAACTCATTTGCATCGGTAAACAAACTGCGGATTTGATATTTTTGTATTGCTAACAAAATAATGAAACACAATAAGTGAAACAAGGAAAGAATTCGCCATTCAAACATATTTCTGTCACTTAGCAAAGATGCTTATAGAAGGGAGAATTTAGTAAGAAAATAAACAAATAGTTATATGTCAAGAAAGTATTAAAAAGTACAGTTCTTGGTTATTTGATCTGGCGATATTTTCGTATAAAACCACTTTTCCCCGCCTCTCGACGCTTCCGCCTGCGCAAGTACACCCTCTTCTGGATTGGCAGGGGAAGTGGTTGCGGAGTGAGGGGAAGTTGCCCGTGCCCGTAGGAGCGCCGGGCTCCCCAGTCGGGCAAGTAGCTCGATCAGGCGCGATTTGACACACCTGTGCTAAATAATAGTTAATCACGCCATTCCGCCGATGTACAGCGAATAACAGATGCAATCGAATCTTGTAAACCGAGGTGATACCCTAGCTGTATAACCTAGGCCTTTATGAGTTTTATTGGGTATATCGTTGAATATTTTTCGTAACACCATTTTCTTATCAGAAAAAATCGAATACAAAATAATAAAAACATTTTTAAACATATAATTAGATCCAACCTATTTGTTTCTATAGTTCTTAATGGTCGGACACGTCCAAAATCATTAACGGCAGTCGGCGGTTAAGTATTTTGGAAGTCTCCGCCCGCTACGGACAGCCTCGGAACGGCTGTCGGTCGTTAAGAGTGTTTTTTTCGTTCCCCTGTTTTGTTATGTTGTTTCGATCCGATACCCGTGATACCCTAGCTTTATAACCGAGGCCTTTATGAGTTTTATTGGGTATATCGTTGAATATTTTTCGTAACACTACTTTCTCGTCAGAAAAAATCATATACGAATTAATAAATACATTTTTAATCGTCTCATCATTAGCTTCAACCTTCTATTGTTCTGAATGGACGGAGACGTTGAAAATCATTGACTGTTGCTGGCCGTTAAGGATTTCGGAAGTCTCCAACCCTCAAGGCTTCCCAACGGCTGTCGGTCGTTAAGAGTGTTTTTTCGCTCGCCTGTTTTCTTGCGTTGTTTCGATCGAACAGCCGACTATTTCTAAAATAAAAAAAAAATTAAAAAAAAATTGGTGGTTGAAGTTTCTCGTCGAGGATTGGCGTTGTGCTGAGAGATCCGTGTGTTTGTGTGTGTTGCAGACCCCGGCTTGGACCTGGGGTCGGTGGCGCCGCCGCACGCCCTCAGCGACGTGGACCCGGACTTCTCGGAGCCCATCAAGAACGTGACGGTGCCCGTGGGTCGCGAGGCGGTGCTCAGCTGCAAGGTCACCGAGCTCGGCCACTTCAAGGTACTGTGCCCCCCCCCCTCCTGGGCTACGCTCTGTACAGCGTCGTTGTTGATGGACAACCTCGTGTTTAACGCATTTGGCGAATTTTACGTTATAGTTTCAATGACTAAGATTTTTCTTGTTCTTTGGTTTGATAAGAAAATTTCATAAGTAAACCAGAAATTGTCTTCAAATAAAAAATAAAAAACCTCCGATGTGAATTTTACAATTTATTGATGATAGCTTATTTTGTATATGGTAAGAGCCACATGGGAGATTTTCATAAGGTGCTTTCAGAAAAATATTATAATAAATAAGTATTTAATTCGATTATATAGAATGTGTAAAATGTCTAAACTTAGCGAACTGTACACTATTAACATCGAAAATTGTTTTCCTTCCTCATGAAAATTTTTTCCACGTAGGAGGTTGTCTCTTATCAACGAGGACATGCAACTGTTTAACAAATGTATGTATTTACTGATGACGAGACAGAGGCTTTCTGCCTCGCCTGGCCACTTTCAAAGTTTTATGCAACAAATAAAAGATTATTACAATACGAAGTACAATTTTAGAGCAAATTAGAAATGGCAGGGCTTTCGCCGAATATCCGAACGGGAATTTTCGCCCTGGGTCTGTGTCACCCAGGAACTTCTTTTTATTTATATGAGAAACCATGGAAGTTGTACATACTTTAATGAGCACATTTCGGATATATAGTATCCGAAATGTATTTATGACATTAAACATGGAGAAAACAAATATTTAAATTGAAGATAATTTGAGTCCACGTGTTAGTGTGTAAAATTACTTGTGAAGTCTAACAATTCAGCACAAAAATTATTCAACGCTACAACGTTCTAACGGAAATATATTCGTAAAATATTGTTTAAAGTATGAAAAATTATTTTAATAATATTTATTAAAAAGACGTTATATATAAATTTGCTCAACTATTCCTGCCAGAGAATAGAAATGTATTCTTAGGAAAGAAATTGGTGCACAAATACTTGAACTTGAACCAAAAGCACTGAGTTTTTCTGTCTTTGCGTTCAAGTTAGTGGCAACGGACTCTTTAAGCAGACTCACGATTTAAAAAAAATTGAAAATCCAGGCAATTTGGACTCTTCTTTAATGCCACTTAGGAATGTTGTCTGACATTACGATTCAGGAGAGCTCATCTCAAGCAATTTGAAGTTTCACATTCTTGAAAAAGGGTGGCTTTAATACTTTAAAGTCATTCATGCAATTAAAAATTACGAAAGAATAAAAACCAATGACATATATCATTTAAATGTAGTTAACGTCCCAAACGTATAGCCAAATGTAATTAGCTCTTGTTTCAACTTCCTTCCTCTTCATCTCTTTTTGGTGTTCATTACCGGTGTCATCTCTACTTTCCTGTAAATGATCTTCACATACATCTTGACTTATTTGAACCTTACTCTACGTATTTAATTCCGGACGCCCAAATAATTACAATCTCACATCTCACAACATTTACTTGTTTTCATCTATTTTTAGACACCTACGAGAGATCAAATGTTTTGTTTCTATGTAATCAGTTCCACCTGAGAATGCGTTCAACTAGGTGATGAAACGCCTTTTAATAAAGTTTTCCTGTTGTGAGATGAATCCTGTTTGGTTTTCTATAAGTAAAAAAATACCTCTTATCACAATAATACTTAGACATTGATGATTGCTATTGGGAATATTTTCGGATGTTTGAAGAACTTACTAACAAACATTGATATATAAGGCAAGGATTCGAATTACTGTCAATTCATATAAAACTTTTGGAGTGCCAAACGAATTCGCTGTGTTTACTGAGATTACTGTATGATTGCTTCATAACAAGTAATCCCACCATCCTTCATTCATTACATAGTCTGTCCCTAAAACTGGTTCATCGAGCATTTCTAGCAAACCTGTCCTCTGGTATATTTTTTAGGGACTTACAAAAGAAAGCAAGGAATTGAAGCTCCAGTAGCTTCTGTAGAATGGTTAGTTGACCATATTGTTTCACATTTTTTCCAATATTCATATTGTAAATATATTGGAAAACGAAAATCATAGGTTCTACGTATAACGTTCTGTGGCAGACCGCCTGTAAAATGCATCGATTCATATTTGGTCAGTGAATCGTGTTTTAGCTCAAAGTATTCTGAACTATCTAAAAATGTACAACCCCTCAATGCATAAAGAGGGATCGCTATTTCCAATTCATATTGATGTAATTATTTTGTTTTTATGAAGCATATTCAGTTTACAAAAATCTCTTACCCTGTTTGGCGTATTTTACGCTATGTAGCCCGAAATGTATGAATTTTAATTTTGATGCGTAACATATGTAAACGAACGTATTTGATCCAATCAAAATTCATACGTTTCCTCTCTGTGGTTTCATAGGTATAAAAATTGCGTTTAATTATATTAACGACACGCCCCCAGTACATCAAACAAATAATAAAATTAATCAAATGCAGTGAATAAAGTTTAATTTTACGATCATCAGCAATTGAAATGCAAGGAGGTGTCTCACCAACGCCGACATTTTAAAGTCACTTTTTTATGATGTAATACATAGCATCACGCTATCCCTTTAATGCTTTGAAAGGTACGACGGGGAAGCTTTTATTTTTGTCATTATTTGTATTGTACATCACATTAAAAGTGTGTAAAGGAAAGTTCTGAAACTTCTTCTCAAATTTCTGAAACTTAGAATTTTTTTGCCTATGAGGAATTCACGATGTTTTCTTTTTCAAACACATGATGGAACTTTACAATTATTAAAACATTTTTAATATCTAATTACTAATTTACAATGAACGCAGAAATTGAACGAAAACAATGAAATTGTCTATTGTTTCTTTAGATAGCCAGGAACTCGGCAAAAATCCGAAGATATTGTACGTTTCAATTTTAACTGAAAAATGTAAATATTTTATCGTGCCATTCTGCCAATTATCATCTTGTGCGTTCCGAGTGAATTCTCATACTCAGTGTGACTCTGCTGACGTCATACTGTAGCGAGGCTCCAAGGAAGAGGCCGAACGCCATTAAATATTTGGTATTTACGTGTGGCGTAATGTAAAACAACCTTTTTGATAGTCATGGTATGTAATGAACTGTAGTACTGTCTATCGGTACATACTTTACTATGCAATATTCGGAAAGACTTTTTTTTATTAAACTATGCAATTTTCTGCAGTGTTATACGAGTGCTACTTATTAGAAAGCAAAAGCTGCTGGTCAGCAGCACTTTTGCTGCGGTACGTCACTAGCTTTATTAAATATATTTTTAGTTTTGGACTTATTTAAAATGCATTTAACGCTCTCAAAACCCTGAAAATTATCGTTAAAAACATGACTTCTCATTTGTAAATACATATTTCTTTGAACTAGTCCTAATTTGAGGGTCTATTATAACACTATCATTTTGAATTAGCTTGCCGCATCTGTAGGAAGCAAAGTTGTGGTTTCTAAGATTTACTGTTATAAATAATTACACCAATTCCTAGTTTGTTTTGTTAGTAGGTCGTGATAGCGTTGTTTACTATTTTAAAGTGATCTGAGATTAGTTTCCAGTTGTAGAAGAGAAGCTACTTCAAAAATGTTATTCATAAAAAATGTTGTGAAATAGGAAATATTTATTAAAAACTGCGCATTTATTATATTTTAAAATTGTTGAAAGTACTACCAAATTATAAAGGTCTTATTTAAAATTATTTTCAAAACAATTTTCGAGAACAAAACTCCTTTGTTTGAAATATCATAAATTTCACCATTTATATACTTCTTTTAAATTCTTTTTTATTTTCTATGGTCATCGTCATCATCTTTTTGTTATATCTGAGGTTCACGATATGAATGCAATCTATTCTGCCGACCACCCTTCCTGATTTTAGAGTTTTTATACATCCTTCTACTTGAGTAAATAGAGAAGCGAAATAAATTACACGTAATCAAATATAACGACGACGGGGCCGGCCGCTGTCGATAACGCTGTTCGAGGCGCAATCTGCAGGGAAAAAACTGTAATAGATACGCGAGAGCACTCTGGCGGCCGCGGCCGTTTCGGAGCGAGGAGCTGGTGGCGCGGAGGGCCAGTCGAGAGAAATCACGACCGCACCCCAGTGCCCGGCGCCCCGCCCCCGCCGCCCCCGCCCCCGCCCGTTCTCGAGTGCCCCGCCGCCGACCCGGTCGCCCCAGAGAGCACTAGGGCCGCGGCCACGGGAAAGGCTCCGGCGGCGAATACTGCCAAGGCGGAGGTTGCGGCGGAGCCCGAGGTGAGACTGGAGGAGATGGCAGCGGAGGCGGCGGTGGCTTTGGAGACGGCGGAAGGTGGGATCTGCATAGGAGAGGGCGGAGGGGGAGAAGGTGGCTGAGATGGCAATCGAGGCGGCGGAAACAGCGAAGATGGTGGCGGAGGAAGGGGGGGTGGCTGGGGTGCCAGAAGAGGCGGCGGAAACGGAGGCGATGGCGGAGGAGGGGGCAGTGGTGGAGGAGGGGGCATTGCGGAGATGGCAGTAGAGGTGGCTGAAGCGGTGGTAGCAGAGATGTCAGTGGTGGCGGCGGAGGCTACGAAGATGGAGCCTGTGGCGGAGGAGGGGGCGGTGGCGGAGGCGGCCTTGGAGGTTGTGGAGGCTGCGGCGGAGGCCGAGGTGAGAATGAAAGATGTTGCAGGAGGAGATGGCAGCGGAGGGGGTGGCGGTGGCATTGGAGGCGGCGGGAGGTGGGGGCGGTAGTGGAGGAGACGGTGGCGGACGCCGAGGCGGCGGTGGCCGTGGTGGGAGTGGAGGAAGCGGGCGGTGGATGCGACAGACTCTGAGGTGGCAGTGGAAGCGGTGTCGGCGAAGGCGGAGGCCGACATGAGAGTGGAGGAGGGGGTGGCGGAGACGGTAGGGGAGGGGGCGGTGGTGGAGGAGAGGGCGGTGGCGGAGGAGGGGCGGTAGCGATGGTGACAGGGCAGACTGCGGAGACTGAGAAGACGGAGGCGGGGACATAGGTGGCAGCGTAGGAGGCGGCGGAGACGGCATCAGAGGGGATGGCGGTGACTGAGATGGCAGTGGAGGCGACGGAAACTGCGATGGTGGCGGAGGAGGTGTCGGCGAAGGCGGACGCCGACATAATAGTGGAGGATGCGGGTGGCGGAGGAGGCAGTGGTGTCGGAGATGGCAATAGAGGCGGCGGAGGGGGCGGTGGCAGCAGAGGAGGCGGCGGAGACGACGGCGGAGGTGGCATCGGAGGCGGAGCCGGCGTGCCGGCGAGGGCGGAGTGGGGGGAGGCCATCTGCTGATGCTGCCGTCTGCGTCCCCGCAACGCTGCCTCGCGTAGCATCCCTCTGCGCCGTAACGCCCCTCTGAGCCGCCCTGCCTGCTCCGTCTTCTTGTCCGGCCTGCTGCGGCGCGGCGTCTGACTCGCGGGAAACTGCTATCTTGACGGCAGAGCTGTCTTGACTTACCCATTTTGCCTCGTTGCTGGGTTTTGTGTGTTTGCTGAGTCACGGTCTTATATCTGATACCAAATCGTCAGCTCGACAGTGCAGATTGTACTCGTATAAGACTTTCTAGTTTCAAAGATACATTTTGTCTTCATGTAATAAAATATTAAATTTAAAAAAATCATTCTTTAAAATATTTTATCAGGTGGTAGTAACCTTGTAGTATTAATTATTGTCAATAATATTTTTAACGTGTGTATTTGTCATCATTATCTATAATGATGCACTAAAACTGTAAAAATAAAATCGTTAAAAATCGTTATGGGCATGCGATATAGTGCAAATCTTATTCTGATTCCCGAACCTGCGGAAATCGAGTGCATAATGTTTTATAATCACGGTCGTCACCATCATCAAGAACTTCTAGGGCAGCAAGTCATGCTAAACTCTTCTCTTTGTCCACGACGCTTCTATCTCTTACGACCCGCATCAATCATCGTTCCCACTGGAGGCCTACCTTTACAAGAATCTCTGTGTTCCACTACCTTGTCGAAAGCTTCTCGTATTTTCCCCGATCAACTTTCGTATCCAGCGCAGCAGAGCTTTTCTCGTTCACACTGTCTTCTTCTGCTGACCACCACAACCTCCGCCGCCGCCACCGCCAGATCTCCTCCAGTCGACACCGCCCCCGCGGCCTCGCCGGAATTCTTCCACAAACAGCAGAGCGCGGGTGGCGCGGTTCAGCGCGAGGCGGCGACGGATGCTGAGGGCGGCGCGGCGTGACGCGGAACGGGGCGAGGCGAGGCAGGGCGGGTCTGGGCGGAGCGGGGAGCCATAGGATGACGCGGGGCGGGATGGGACGGGAAGGAGTGAGGCAAAACGGGACGAGACGGGGGCTGCCGAGCGGGATGGGGCTGGTCGAAGCGGGGCGCCGTGGGGTGACGCGGGGCGGCGCGCGCGGTATGATGTGCGGAACGGGACGGGGCGAGGCGGGGCGGGGGCGGGGCTGGACGGTAGGGGGCGGGGAGGGGTAGGGCCAGGACGGGCGGAGCGGAGTGGGGGGCGGCGCTGGGCGGGGTTGGGAGGGGCGGGGCAGGTCGTGGCGTGGCTTGGCGCGGGGTGAGACGGAACGGGACGGGACGGGATGGGACGGGACGGGACGGGACGGGACGGGACGGGACGATACGAGACGAGACGGGATGGGACGCGACGGGACGGGACGGGACGGGACGGGGCGAGGCGAGGCGGGGCGGGGCGACGCGTGGCGGGCAGGGCTGGGCGGCGCGTGGCGGGCAGGGCTGGGCGGCGCGTGGCGGCGCGGGGCGGCGCGGGGCGGCGCGGGGCGGCGCGGGGCGGCGCGGGGCGGCGCGGGGTGGCGCGGGGCGGCGCGGGGCGGCGCGGGGCGGCGCGGGGCGGCGCGGGGAGGCGCGGGGCGGCGCGGGGCGGCGCGGGGCGGCGCGGGGCAAGTGGGGCGAGGCAGGTTGTGGGGCGGCTAGGCGCAGGGTGGGGCGGAGCAAGCTGGAAGGCGCGGGCGGCGCACGGAGCGAGCGAGGCTCGACGCCTGTCCTCGGGGAATACACTCGGCGAATCTCCACGGCCGCCTGTCTGCCTCGCTCCCTCTCGGCCTCTGCCAGCAGGGCGGGCGGCGCGCCAGTGCACACAGTGGGTTCAGCGCATACTACATACGTCGTATTTTCAGTTGAATCGATAAGAAAAAAATGTAAATAAAAGTTTGAGTATTGCCGGAAAACGTTACATGTCACAGTTATAACAGTATAATAAAGTTCTTCTCAGATATCTTGATATATACTTTATTGGAAGAGCATGTTTTGGCCAAAGCTCATGAGGTTAGCTGCGGCTCTCCCACTGCTTGATTGTTACCACTAGCAGTTATTCGAGGCTAGTACTGCTAGTAAAATGCTACGAACGAAAGAGAAATAGGGATCCAGGGAAATAAAAATCATGAAGTTGCATTGCGAAAGAAGTAGGTAAAATAAGCAATAAATAGAGGTTCTGGTTACTAGCATTGATAAAGATATAGCTTCCAATTCTACATTTCTGTAGAGAGTGGTTTATGTTGGGTTTGAAATAGAGAATATAGCCAGTATTGGGTAGGGCGTGTCAACAGGTTTAATAAAATGTTTTAAAATCTGTCCGACCTAGTTAAAAAATCACAGACAAGCCATGATCTAGTTGCTTGGAAATAAAGAGAGTAGAGAAGGGAGAACATTTCATAAGCCATTAAGTAGGGCCAGTTCTTCTGTATTTTGTCAAGAATTTTAAATTTAATTACACGCTTAAAAATTATTTCAATTTTACAAGAATCATACATATGAAAAAAAATACCTTAAAGAATGGTATTCTTTTAACAGTTCTTTGTAGTGTGCAGTGTTGTACTGAAGTAAATTCACTAAGAAATACCAGTTCGTGTTAATTGTTTTAGAACTGTATTTAGGTTTATGATTTATGTGTAGAGATAATTTATTTTATTAAAGTATACCTCGCAATACGAAATATTAAATACATATTAGTTTATTACAATAAATGTTTTGTTGTCTTCTATTGCATTACTTTTGGGCGACACACTACGAATCGTTTTAGAGTCACCTGTTACACTGTTGAATCAAGTTACGAATATCACAAACACTGGTACAAATATGACGAAAACCTTCTGGCTCCGTCTTCCGCGGACCGAGTACCGAGAAAGTAATGAGCAGCGGTGGTCACGGAATGAGGACTACGGAGGGCAGAAACGACCTGACACCAGTGCCACTCCGGTTCAACGCCTCAGTCGAAAGTGGAATATGTGCTGCATTCGCTCAGCAGTAAAACAGCTTCCTCTGCCGCATCTTTTATCGAAAGGTCCAGGGTTCGACACTCTTGGTGTGTCGATTTCTCAATGGCGTAGGAGAATTCTGGAGGTCGGCTGCTCAAATTTGTAGTTTTCCGTTACGTACCAACTGAATAC
Organism: Gryllus longicercus; assembly: GCA_038098605.1. Taxonomy (NCBI): domain Eukaryota; kingdom Metazoa; phylum Arthropoda; class Insecta; order Orthoptera; family Gryllidae; genus Gryllus; species Gryllus longicercus. The sequence continues at coordinate 46,181 of JAZDUA010001261.1, read as the reverse complement.
CGGAGCGGTACCCTATCAAATGGGTCACAGACCTTGTACAATCTTCTTTCCTTACACACATTAACATTTTCATTCACAAGTCTACCCCTTACTTCAGGTAACAAGTTGGGAGCTTAGAGCTTGTCCCGGCTCCTCCAGGAGAGATAAATAAAACAAGCTCTCGTAAACCTAGGCTACGGATACAATGTTCCTGAAAAGAGGAACACCGCCTCTTCCCGGGATATAACAGGCTCTACGCTAAATGTATTTATAGCCTACGTAGTTGACTCGTCTGCATCCGAAAAGTTCGCTTGATAAAGCGAGAAAGCAACGTTTCTCTATAAACAGACACGGTTTCGACCTCGAGGGGGAAAAATCTCTCGACACAGGTAGTTGACATTAAGGCGGGACAGTGATGTTTCCATATGAAAGGTCATGATTTCTACTTCCATCCTTGGTAAGAATGTTTGTGGCAGTCTATTCATAGTGCATAATCACTTTTTAATATTCATTTTTTACCGCCTCAGCTTACAGCAGTAATAATACTCATAATGACAAGAAGCCGTTTTCTTTTTCTTTAATATTTCTGAGTAGCAGTCTTGAGTGTCTGAAAATGTCTCTAGATAATAGTGAGGGTCACCTTTCTTAATTGTAAAATTGACCAAACTTATAATAAGACTAAAACCATCTGCAAAAGCTGGTGGTCAATGAAGTGGTCCTTGCGTGCAAGCACCCTGCATTTACCGGGATTCAGTAACATTACCTCGGTGGCAGGAGCACGTGACTTCATCAAGGTAACAGCATTTACATGGATACGATTTTTATCCCCAAGGGTTGTTAACCCTGGGGTATGGAAGATGAAATGATGATGATGATGAGATGTGAAATGACATCACACACATGCGGACATATACAAAAACACCCATGCCCGAGACAGGGCCTCAAACTCGAGATTTTCTGGTCCGAGACTGCTGCAGGACTACTGCCCTAACAATCTCAGCCATCTGGTCGGCTGGATTATTGATATTATTACTATTATTATTATCATTATTATTATTATACATTATTCACAGTATCTACTGGTCGGTATGTCAACCACACACAGGAATGATGACCAGGAGTGTGGTTGCTTTACTGAAGGTTCAGATGGCTTCTGACAATACGGCATGTATTCAAAATTGCACACTTTTGCATATTATTATTATTATTATTATTATTATTATTATTATTATTATTATTATTATTATTATTATTATTATTATTATTATTATTATTATTATTATTATTATTATTATTATTATTATTAATATTATTATTATCATTATTATTATTGTTGTTGTTATTATTATTAGTAGTAGTAGTAATATTACTACTATTATTATTATTATAAGAATTATTGCGCTCTACTAGTACTTATTAGAAAACGGATCTCGATTTCGAAAACTTTCACTTCGGGTCATCCAAGCGCACGAATACATTTCACTTCCGTCGTCTCAAATTGCGACGCGTTTCCGCCCGGCGCGCGGCGCGCAGCGGCGAGGGGGCGGGGCGGGCACGTCGTCCAGAAGCCCTCTCCGCTCAATGGTGATCAAAGGTGATGTTATCCGGAGCGAGATTCCCCACAAACAGGAAGCTTGTTTTTCGCCGGCCGGATCCGTCGGCGCGCGCCGTCGACGCCGGGACTCTCCGCCAGCCGAAAGGCTAGTGAAGCAGGCGGACGGAGAGAGCGGCCTCCGCCAAAGAACACACGTGCGGCTGAAAGGAAGAGGTGGGTGTATTGGCGGGTGGTGAGGTCGGAGTGCCTCGCTCGAAGGCGGCGGCAATGGTGTGACGGTTAGCGTACCGGAATGTTATACCCAAGCTCGCGGGTTCAAACCCGATCGAAGCCGTGGATTTTTAAGGGCGAAAAAATCCTTCGTACGCCTTCCTTCGGAGGGGAAGTAAAGCCGGCTGTCCCATGTTAGTAGATTTACTTGCATGTAAAAGATCCTCAAGCCTAAATGACGCCTCTGAGCTAAATTCAAATCGCCTGTTTCTCGCCCAAGAAATACCTCCTTTCTCTGCCAGATGAAAGGAGCGTAGCGAAATTTGCGTGGTCAGACGGAAGAGCGGGCCTTATGGCCCGAGTCTCGCCATGTAAAATAAGGCATTAATTTAATTCAATTCAAAAAGGCTCTTGCGTAGGTTTAATAGAAAAAGAAGAGCACTCGTACAAAAAAGTTAATTCAGGCGATTTAAGTTGGTTTGACTCGGGGGGCAATTATAGGAAAAATATTTCCTTTCAAAATTCAACCAAAAATTCTGTTTAAATTTTATTTTTAATTCAAATATTTTAAAGTAACATTTATACGCTTTGAAGATTGATGGACGTGAAAGACAAAAATGCACTTAATTCTTGAGTTTGTCACTATTGCCGAAGCAGACTACCATGGAAACTGAGACTTATAATTAAACAGTCAATATTGTCGTCCAGGAATCGTCGACGTTTGGAAAAAAAGAAAGAAACTCATTGATAATTACACAATACCAGGAAAATGAGAAGAGTTAGTGAATTTCCTCCTCCATAAGAGTGTATTAAAAATGCTTAATAATATCGAGACATAATGTTACAATTTCATTAGTGAGTGATAAGCCAGAAGCATTTATCCATATAACAAACATTAATTACATAAATATACATTTTTAAATAATATATTTCAGGATTATCTCAAATTTTGATTAAATCAAAGTGCACGGCACATCTTTGAGTGCTGGCCTGATCCTTCTGTCAGCACCGAAGGTACATTGCATGTTGGACTATTAACTACCTAATACGCAGGGCAGCAGCCGTACTTCCGTAACTACCCCTGCCTCTGCCTTCCTGGAACATTCCCGGAAGGCCTCTGCCCTCTTCTTGTTTTTCTTTCTCCTCTTTGTAGTCGAAGACGGTGGTTTGACGAGACATTCTATTGGGCTATTGGTGAAAGAATTATCCAACAGTTGCGCAGAGAGGAATCTGAGTAAAACAGGATGAAATCACTTTCTACGTATAAGGAAGAGTTGAAATGAAGTTGGAGTTAAATAAAAATCCGATAAAGAAATCCATAAATTCATCACACCTAAAATATTCTTGGTAGGCTGAGCGAATGAAAAAAATCTGTTTAATGAATTCACAAAATAACAAAAGATTAACCAATGAAACATTGCAATCTGCCAATTTGGAATGTAGTTGTATTTTCGACCCAAAAATATAGAAATATTAGAAGCCGAAAGGACTTTTGTTATGAATTACCAACTAAGTGAAAATTTTATGTAGAATTATACTGATTCCAAAATTACAAACTTTGTAAAATTTTAAACCGTCGAAATCATCAGTCTCTTTTTATAACGGCTATAATTAAGAATATTTTTTATGTAATATTAATTGCCAGGAATATTTACAGTATTACCACAGTACACAAAAGTATGTAGCGCAGCTTCGTGTTAAATGCTTTGTAACGACGTGCTGGTGAGCGACTCCAGCTATCTGCACGGCGACAGGGGGTACTACGAACTGATGGTATTCAAAGAGATTACTATTACATGATCACGTTTTCTTGAGCCACGCAATACCTACCTCCACTCCTTTGTCAATATTAATTGAATTAGGAATAAATGATAGCAACGAACGTTTTAGACAAAATCTGATAAACCAGAGTGATCGCTCCCGTGTTATTGAAACTATTTTGCATCGCAAAAGGCACAACTTTAATGCAAAATTCCTTTCGTCAAAATAACCCAACTCCCCACTCCTCTCGCAAATAGCGAAGCGTGGGCTCAAGAAAAATTGCGCGGATAATACATAATCCACCATTTTTATATAAATAACTTATTTTCTGCCGTGGATCTTCCCTACTGGTGTTGATTACGCATCTACTTCTGTACTTTTACAAAATTTCTTGAAACTCTAAAATAATGTGTGTAAGGTGATGAGAATGCTGTTTGTCCTTGAACAACTTCCCGTCTGACCTTTCTAGGTCTTTTGGGAAAGAAACGAAACGTAACTCAGAATTAATTCATTTATCATTGCCGCATTGAGTTGCAGAACATTGTACCTCTTTCGACCCACTCATTGTTATTCACGTATATACGTATTACGTATATAGGCTCAAAATGTACAAGAACTCAGTTTTTGTATTTCGGCACATGCTAAATAAATGTGTAAAATGTTGATTATATTGTAATAACACGAGTTATTTCATTACCTATCTTTGAAATCCTAGGAATTTAAAATTACGACGTCAAGAAATAACACAAATTATTTTATTACGTTTTTTACCAGCTCTCAATAGATGCAATTTTGCAAACAAATCTGTATATTACAATAGCAGTTATATACAGTTTTACTTTGTCTCCACCAGAGTCGCTAGCTGTATGCGCGCGCATCCTTAACTAGTAAAAAAAATCACCGTTTTCTGGCGCACGACTACAATCCTTTTTTGTTTTACATTCGTAAAGTCAAGAAAGTAAAATGTGCTGAGCTGATCTTCGCTACTCTATGATACGAATACTGTATTATTCTACAATTCTACAATCTTTGAATCACAGAATGCCATAATGTCAGACATAAATTAATAAATAGTAACGACTTATCTCCATTGATTAGACGTTTAAGTTGGTTTAAAAATTTATTGAATTATTGAATATGAGAAGTCCTGATGTGGCTTGCTAAAGATTTTAGAAACAAAATTTTTTCAAATGTAATATTTTTATCAAATGAAGCCGAAAAAGTATTGATTATTCTAAAAAAGGTCAAATAAAATCACGGTATGTAAAAAACAAGGTCAATATTTAGTGCACGAAATTAATGTGTGCTTTTTTTGCCTTTCAGAGCACATGAAATATATTTACACTGAGAAGTAAATTATTTATAAATTGCTAATTTTTATTAAAAATGAGTGCGTAATTTGCAAATTTATCTTGTTACCAGAAATTTGTAAATGACATAAGGAAAACGTTGGATTTGAGAACTTTGCACTAATGTTTAATCTTTTTGTTCTGTCATGCTCGTACCATATTAATATTAATATTTGTTTGAAGCATAAAAGTGTAGTCCTGAATATCTCCAACACACAACAAAATGTGTTGATGGTGTGTTTCTATTATTATGTATAAGACACATTTCCCTATTACTGTTTTGAGACTTCGACAAAATCGAAACAGGGTTCTTACAAATACTTAGATGTTTCTAACGTGGTTTTTATTTTATATTTTATTACATACACGAAATAATTCGAAGCTATCGTACAAAACGTTTATTAATAAAAAAACAATTGAGAGTAAAGATATTGAAAAATCAATTCAAAGCACAAAGGAAAACCAGCAAAACGAAGAGAGAAAATGTAATGAAATAAGCAGGCTGACGTTGGGCTGTGCCGCAGCAGTGCACTCGATATCTGGAGAAATTTATTAATATTGGTTTCTGATGAAAACAGTTGTTCAATGGTGCGAAAACAAAGCAAAGCTCGCGAATAAATACTTCAATTCCACGGATCCTTGCGTTCTCAACGCTAACAATCTTACATTTGCTCTTTTCATATTCATGAATCGCAAAGATCTTCTAAAGAAATTCGTATTAATAAAATGAAAGTATTACAAATTTCACTGACTTTCGCCGTTTCCTTTGTATTCGGGCACAGCTGCGAGGAATGGCTCTTAAGCAAGATTCATAGAACGGCTTTGTGGAGGGGAAGAGAAACAGGGATGTGAGAGATGGCACTGGAGGGGGAGGGGGAGAAGGGGTGACGAGCGTGGAGGGGGAGGGACGGGGAATCAGAGTGGTAATGAGATGGGTGTGGCAGTGAGGGGAGGGACGGGTGAGCAGGAAGGTAGAAGGACGGGTGAGGGAGCGAAGAGAAAGGAGAGGGCGGGGAGAATGTAAAATGAAGGGATGGTTAGGGCGAGAGGGGAAGGCGGGTAGGCGGGTCGGGGAAGGGAAGGGAAGAGCGGTGGGGGTGGAGAGAGGAGGAGGAGGATGCGAGTGTAGAGTGGTTGCGTTGGGGGTATGCTCAGAGAGAGGTGAGTGGCGTGAGGAGCGTGGGTGAGGTGAGAGCGTGAGCAGGGAGGGTAGGGGAGCGTGAACAAAGAAGGGAGGGGAGCGTGAGCAGGGAGGGTAGGGGAGCGTGAATAAAGAAGGGAGGGGAGCGTGAGCAGGGGGGAAGCAAGAAGAGTGTAGGGCGAGCTAGCAGGGTGGGGAGGGGAGCGCCAGCAGGGAGGGGAGGGGAGCGTGAGCGGGGAGGGGAGTGGAGTGTGTGCAGGTGGGGGGAAGACGGTGGGGGCAGAAAAAGCAGGGAGGGGAACAAGAAAAATAATCAGTGGGGAGAGGGGATGGGAAGGCAGAGGGTGAGGAAACGGAGGAAGGGAGAGTTGAAGTGATCAAACTGGGGAGGGCAAAGGGGGAGCAGACAACAGACGTTGCGTAATAAGATGATGAAGTGCCAAGGAGCGCGCCGCTAAATTATTAATGAAAGTCATAATTAACGCGGAATGGAAGTAACGATAGGTCGAAAAATTTCTCGACGCGAACGGTGAAATGGCGAGGAAAATGAGAAGTACGGCGCAGACTACCAAAGGGTGCTTGCAGCTCCAGCACCTTAATTAACTACGTGACAGATGGAAGAAGGGTTTCGAACAGACTTAATGCATACCGCCCGACGTGCCCATATATTTATGCAAATACTTCAGAAGAAGAGGAGTAGGATTGTGAAATATACCAATCTAGTAAGTAGTAAAACCAATTCTAAAAAGTAAGTACTCTGCAAATTTATGTTTGAAACAATTTCTGCTTTAAATTGATGACAGAAAATTGTCTTTTTAGATTCTATTTTGTTAGAATATCACTGCATTAATATGCTCACACAGTCATACTAAGTGGATATGTAAATAATAATAATAATAATAATAATAATAATAATAATAATAGTAATAATTTCATGTATATTATTTTATTGAGATAAAAGGGTTTTAGTATATTCGTGTTTTCAACGATACATTTATCCAATATTCTTTTCATCGTAAACAATAATAGTACATTGAAACAAAAAAGATGTTAAGGGAAAGTAATTACAAAAATATCTAGAAGGGAAATTAAAATACAATTTATGAATATGAATACAACAAAGAAGATCAGTACGTGATTACATGAGTTTGTCCGTTCGAAAGCTTCAGATCGTTCTAAATGAATTTGAGAAACAAAAGCGTTCGATGTTTAGGAGCTTCAAATTTTAAAGAGCAATCAAGAAGGTTTTAAGTTCCAGACATCGAACATTTTGCTTTAACATTAGCAGTTGGAGAACATTCTACAGACGTCACAGAAGGTACAGATAACGAGGTTTTATGCATGGTTAATTGAATTTATATTTTAAGAACAGTTTCTTACTGTTAACTCAAAACAAAATGTGACATCAAACCTTTTTGTTTGCTGCATTCAAGTGTATTAAATTGTTCGGTAAAAACCTGCAAACATTATTATTTTGCAGTATTATATTAAAATATGTTTTAGGGTCTGACAATTTATTATTACATTTTTATGCACAGGTGTGAATTCAAAATCATTGGCATTATATTTTAAAACCAGTAAATGATGTTTTAAACTGTTCCTCTCCTTTAATATTATTTCGGGCTAATAGCCATTCAGTGGAGAACTAATCTTGTCTATGTCACTAAAGGGTTGCAAACTGCGGACTAGGGACAATCGAACTTGCATCGACTGCACAACTACCCTCCTCATCGGGGAAAGGGGACGAATGTATCAGATGGTGCCCGCTTTGAGCGCTAAAATCCCGCACTGAATTGCCCGTTATAAAAAAAATCATTTGAAGCACATGCACAGAATAGTACGTAATGGAGGCAGATTACAGAGATGGGATACAGATTGCATTAATCTTTCCCTCATGTATAATTTAGAACACAATGGAATGGCAGTGCGTTATTACACAGCGCAATTTGTTCGTTCAAAACAATTGAATGGCTTACTGCGAACTGCCTTTTGTGTTTGGGAATGCCGCAAATACGTATTTTGTGCCTGTTTTCCGCTAAGTCTTTTTTTTGCACAATATTGTGCACTGGTGAGGGGGACGGGAAGTATATGCAGATCGATATCTCACATACTTCTTCATGCAGAGCTGCTGCTGCTGCAACGGCCATTGTTGATAAAGGGCAATGAAATGTCACCACGAAGCGATTTGACTTATTCCGCGATGAATATTTGAACCCCACTTCGAAAATTGTTTGTAGTAAAGGGAACAACATGGCACCAGGCATTCAGATGCTTGCGTATGAGCATTTCACATATTTTCACGTACTTAAAATACAGGTGTTACAAGTGATTTCTTTGCGTTACGTAGAAAATTGAAAAAGCTTTTTTATTTTATTTTTTTTCTCCAGCCGTGTTGGCATACTGCGGCAAGAATCTTTTGGAAGAGAATGTTTTTTTAAGATTTTGTTGTCCTATCCGAAGTAACGTTTTTTTATGGATGAAATATTGTAATGAGGCACAATGCGGAGGTACCGGCAAAGTTATGTAAACATTACTTGTGATTTGCTATGACGAAAAATTACTGTGAACGTGTCGCGATAAACATGACAATTTTTTTATCCTTGCTTTGCAAATCTTTATGTGATAATATTGCTCTAAATAGACCTATGAATGTACTGTACATGAATAAAACTGTTCCAAGTATTTGTTATCACTTTCTGCATATACAAGTAAATGTCGTCTACTGCAACAAGTACTCTTTACTCTTCATTTCCCTCATCTCATGCTATTTGAGGGTATGAATTAGTATTCTCTTTATTTCCCCTTCTCCCTTTCTCTCTCCCTTTTTCTCTTTCTTCGCTCTCCCTTTTTCTCTTTCTTCTCTTTCCCTCTCTTTCTTTTTCCCTCTTTTCCTCTCTTCTCTCTCTCTCTTTCATTTTCTCTCTTTCTCTTTTTTCCTCTCATCACACACACATACACATTAACTCGCTCACGCCCACAGGTCTAATTTTTGCTTTACTGTACCTTCACTTACATCTATTTTTGAGACAAAAAAACATTTGCATTAAAATAATGTAAACACAATTTTACATTATTTGAAACAAATATTTCAAGTTCTTCTATTATCAATTTATAAGAGAGAGTGAAATGCGTCAATATTTTTGTCTTGCTCAAAATATGTTGAACTATAATTTTCGTGAAAAACTCATGGAACATTTATCCTTTATAGCGTTGTTTTGCCATTATGTAAAATTGGTTTCATTTTGAAACGAACTAATAAACAATGTAACACAAAAATATGGTAAGGTAAATTTGATTTTTGAAATTTAACCGTATACAGTAACCGAAATTATTGCACTAACAATTTTATCTCCCTGATTAGATTCATTATTCTATCGCAAATTAAAGGTTTCGTGGAGATAAAGAAAGTGTATTGACTCGTGAACAATCACCTAGTGTTGCAAACAAGGTTATGAGAAGTAACGCTTTACGCTCATTGAATATTATTATTATTATTATTATTATTATTATTATTATTATTATTATTATTATTGTAAATGTTTTATAAAATTTTCAAATTTATTTTCACGACTTTTAATTTAGTCACGGTTTTTTTAGGTTTATGTACACAAAACTAGTTTTCGAAGGTGTCTCTGCAATTTTTAATCTAGCACGTAAAGTTAAGTAATTGTATTGTCTACACTCTACCTGAGAAATCATTGATATATGTTATTGGAATTGAATGTAGTTGGTTTGACCTTCGACATCTCAATCTGATCGGTTTGGCATTTGACTAAGTCAGGAACATTTGTCAAACGCCAACGAAAATGAATAGCCCCCCTGCCATGTACTACGTGAACCAATGAGGCTGATGAAACTTCGCAACAACAGGGGTTCGAAATATGACGATGCTTTGAGTTGGATCATGAAGTGATCGACAAATAATGACTTACTTGTGAAGTTTACACGATTGAACCAACTGGTAGTAAAAAAAAGCAATGCAATTTCGTTATAATATATTAATTGATGTGCCTTATCCGTTTATGCTTAAGTCATTAAAATAATTTATTGTCTTTGGAACATTTATTTGATAGTACTTCAATATTATTAATCATTTGTATTTATTATTATGTACAACATATTTTCCAGTTTCAAACGTGCGGTGTCATTACTAATAAATATTGTGAATAAATCTCAAAGAAGGCATTGTGTTGAGAATTTTGAACAGAAGGAGATATTTGAATGGGGATTGTACATTTATATTCTTGAAAAATATACCGATAAAGCTCTAAATTTTGAAGGTGGTTTGCTGTCCATAAATTAAACACAAATAGACTTGATGAACATGTCATAAACAAAAGAAATAAAACATTCCCAATGACGAATATGAGGATTCAAAATTGCAGTGTAATTAAAGTAGTCTCTTTAAATCAATTGATATTGGTGGGATGATATTTCATCAACAAGAAAAACTGTAGGAAAACTGTGATTAAAGTCTAAAATATCAGTACTCAACGTACGATGTAATCATGCACCTCGTACGTTTGAATGTGTGACACCTAAAAAAACAAAATTGACATCAAACTTAATAACATTTTTTCATCTTACTGGATATAAATGGTAAAACATGAAAAATATTTTTTAAACATAAATACGAAGTGTAAAATGTTCTGATTAAGTAATTATGTCAAAATTTCCATCTGAATCATTTTCGGGAGGAGACGTATATAGTTTACGTATAATCACATTCCGGTTCTCATACAAAATTACATTGCAAATTTATATGAAAACCAATACTCATGTTTGAAGGGCCTTGTGAGTAGTTCAGTAACCCAGCAATGAAGAACGAAATCCACATGCAGTATTTCGACGCTTCGTTCCGCATCAGCAGTGTCCGAAATCCATCATGCGATTCGGCATTCCCCAAATCATCCCTCCCGCGCGCTGCTCGCCCAGTGTGGAGGCGGTTGATTTATGTCCGAGATAAAGGGACGTAATATTTCACCGGAACGCAACACCGTAGAAAATCTCCGCGAAGCCTCTACAAAAACGCGCGTCGTCTGGCGCGCGCCTCCTGACTTAGGGCGTCGGGGACCGCGCCCTCCCAGCACGCGTTTCTTTCGTCGGCGGGGGGCGGCGGCGGCGGCGGCGGCGGTGGCGGTGGCGGTGGCGGCGGCGGCGGCGGTGGCGGCGGCGGCGGCGGCGGCGGCGATGGCGGCAGCGGTGGCGGCGGCGGCGGTGGCGGCGGCGGTGGCGGCGGCGGCGGCGGCGGGGATGGCGGTGGCGGCGGCGGTCGCGGCGGCGGTGGCGGCGGCGGTGGCGGCGGTGGCGGCGGTGGCGACGGCGGCGGCGGCGGTGGCGGCGGTGGCGGCGGTGGCGGCGGTGGCGGCGGCGGCGGCGGCCACTGACCCGGGAAGGGGGTGAAGACGGTGGACGGAGTGACGAAGTGAGGGAAGGAGAGTGGAGGGAATGATGGGATCCGGGATGGTGTGGTAGAGGAAACAATGAAGCGGTGGTTTGGTGGGGTAGAGATGCGGGGGGTTGGTAAGAAGGAGTGTAATAGACTGGTGAAGTAAGCGAGGAATAAGGGAGATGGGTTATGGAAAAGGCGTTGTATTGAGACGTGGAATTGTGGTCGTGGGGTATTGAGGAGGTGAGATATTGTGGAGGTGAGGTTTTGTGGAGGTGAGGTATTGTGGAGGTGAGGTGTTGTGGAGGTGGGGGTGCTGTGGAAGCGGGGTATTGCGGAGGCGGGGTATTGTCCAGGCGGGGTATTGTGGAGGTGGGGTATTTTAGAGACTAGATGTTTTGGAGGCGGGAAGGGCAGAGTCGAGGTTCGGTGCATGCGAAGATAGGAGCAGATAGGCGATGGAGATGACGGAGGATCAGGAGACTAAGGAGCAGGATGTAACAATCGCGAGTGGGGCGTCACAGATTGAGTGAGGAGTGGTGGAAATGTAGGTGTGGAGGGGTGGAGCCGGAAGAACGAGGGCAGGTTGAGGGGTTGGGTGGGAGGGGGAGGCGTGCGGGGCGTTGGTGGCAGAGGTGTTTGGGTTGAAGCAGAGGGACCATGTGAACAGGATGACAGTCCGTCAGATGGAGGAGTAACGGCAAGATGAGCGAGGATGCGTCAGTTCATTTCAGTGCGTCCAGCAACAAAAACGCAGACGGCGAACACGGCATGTGTCAGCTATGATGACGGCGGTACTGCTGATCAGAAAGACGATGTTGACAGTTGACGTGAAATGGAAGTACACGTCAGCCACGTGTTATTACGGTGAATGGGAACAGTAGACTGAGATGTAATGGATGAACGTTTTGAATGAGGCCGTATTACAAATGCTGGAGTGAACATCAGGGATATCCACAACTAAAGGAACAATTGGTCATAAAATTCACAATTGAAACTGTAGAAATAAAGTATGAAGTTGCAGCGAGAAGTCGGAGATAAAATTCGTGTCAAAAGATCAGTCAGGAAAAAATCATACGTGAGGTAATGACAAGATAAGCAATACTAATAGTGTACGGTACGAATCAGGTTTTGTAAAATTGATGTTTGAATGACGATGTTGATGAAATAGTGATATTTTTCTAAAGAATGACTTCGAGGAATACACGGTATAGTGATGGTTTTTCTATCGCATTCTAGGACAGCCACTTGATGCAAATCTTTAATTTACGTAATATTCTGATTAACAAACTCTAATTGAATGCGTCATTTCTGTCAATATGGAAAAATAAATATACAATGGCAAAGCGGCAAAAATGTTTTAAAGAATTAGAAGGGAAAATATAGAAAAAACCGTAGTAAAATAGTAATAGCGACAAAGACGTTATTTGAAACACGAATCCAAAGTATTCGGAGAAAACTTAAGCGATACAAATACGACCGGATTGAAAAGCTGTATCTGAAACAGCAGCGGCCGTGGTGAGTTGGGATAGCCACAATTTGAGGGAAATTGGACGAGGGCAGACGCGAGGTAGGTTGTGGGCGCCGTGGGAGGCCGCAAAGAAGGCTCTCAGGTGCTGCAAAGTTTCAAGGAGGACAGCCTTGTTACCGCCGGCCGGCGCCCAAGAGCAAGGGCTGGGCGAGGGCGGGGCGTGGCGGGGCGGGGCGGGGCGGAGCGGGGTGAGCGCGACGGGATTGGAGGCGGCGGAGTTGGAGGGAGGTGGAGATGGGGAGAGGGCGCGCAAATGTGAAGGGATGGAGGTGGTGGTGGTGAGGGTGGAGGAGAACGCGTAGGCGGGGAGAGACAAGGTAGGGGTGTTGCAGGGACGGGGTGATCCGTAGATGGGTGATGCATAAATGGGTGAAGCGGGGGTTCAAAGAGGCGGAGGCAGAGGTAGATGAAAAGCGTGCTAGGGTGGAGGGTAGAGAGGCAGGGTAATTCTTGTGTGGGGGGGATGCATCGATGAATGAAGCGGTGGTTGGCTGAGGTGGGGCTTGGCTGAGGTGGGGGTTCTCTGCGGCGGGGGTTGGCTGCGGCGGGGCTTGGCTGAGGTGGGGGTTGGATGAGGTGGAGGCGAAGGCAAAAGTAGATGCAAAGCGTGGTAGGGTGGACGGGGCGGGGTGATTCGTGAGTGGGGTAATGCATAGATGGGTGAAGCGGTGGTTGGATGAGGCGGAGGTTAAATGAGGCAGAGGTAGATGCGAAGTGTGGTAGGGTGGAGGGGGCAGGGTGATTTGTCATTGAGATGATGCATAGATGAGGTGAGGCGGGGGCTGGGTGAGGCGAAGGTTAAATGAGGCAGAGATAGATACGAAGTGTGGTAGGGTGGAGGGGACGAGGTGATGCATAGATGGGTGAAACGGAGGTTGGGTGAGGTGGAGGTTAAATGAAGCAGAGGTAGGGTGGAGGGGACGGGGTGATTCGTGAGTGGGGTGATTCATAGCTGTGGTGAGGCGAGGGCTGGCTGCGGCGGAGGTAGAGGTGGATGCGAAGTTTGGTAGGGGGGAGGGGACGAGGTGATGCATAGATGGGTGAAACGGAGGTTGGGTGAGGCGGAGGTTAAATGAAGCAGAGGTAGGGTGGAGGGGGCGGGGTGATTCGTGAGTGGGGTGATGCATAGCTGTGGTGAGGGGAGGGCTGGCTGCGGCGGAGGTAGTGGTGGATGCGACGGAGGTAGTGGTGTATGCGACGGAGGTAGTGGTGGATGCGACGGAGGTAGTGGTGGATGCGGCGGAGGTAGAGGTGGATGCGAAGCTCGGTGGGGCGGGGCAGGGGAAGGGGAGGAAAACAAGCGTCGTCCGTGCAGATCTTAATGCGTCCCTGGCGACAGGGGTCTTCCCGCCGGCAGCTGAAGGGGCACTGGAGAGGAAGGCACGTTAGGGCAGAGTGAAACGGAATGCAGGGGAGAGGCAAAGAAATACGACGGAAGTGATCACGCGTGGGAGGAACGTTAGCAAAGAACTGTGGTCGAAATTCACGATAGTCAAACTAAGAATGAATGAAAGCGATTATAGAGGAGGAATAGTAAGAAGGAAGAAAAGAAAAAAAAGTAAATCGAAATGACTTATTTTTATCGTTGCTTAAAGTTCAGCTCAATGACATGAAAGGTAGAAGGGTTAAGATAGAATAGATATTTCATGGTAGATGAGAGAACAGGTAAAATTGGTGTTAAGCGTGGCAGTATTACGGATGCCCAGTGGAACAAAAGTAGACAAGTTAGCATCAACGAGAATAAACATCACAGACTGGAGGTTTGTGCTGCAGGAATTATGAAACAGCAGAGTGATAAATAATCTGCGACTAAATGGTCAAAGCTAGTGTCAGAAATTAATATCTTTGTGAGTATGCAATCACTGGCAATGAGATTGCTATCAAAGGACGCGGGGACGTGTTACAAGTTCAAACTGCAGTGCGGAAAGACACTGGGCTAATTCGCTATTTATAAGCAAATGAGAATGATTAAGAGAAGAATGAAAACACGATTTTGGTGAGATTCCTTCAAAGAAGCAGCCATAATTTAAAATGTTCACAATGAAACAAAAATTAAGAGGATTTCATTTTAGTTGCAGAATAATCATGTAGGAGCATAAAGTGTCTAAGACGGTGTTGTTCTCTTTTAACTTACAACAAAAGTAGATATTAAACGTGTTTCTTCTATTAAAGAGTTTTTGCAACTGATATCTCTAATAAACTCTTGGGATTAATGATTAATTTATTAAATGATACAACTATTGTTGTCGATTAATAAAGGTATGTTTCTTATGCAGCGCTGCATTATCAAATTATACCTATAGAGGCTTCACTAAATTGTTGGTGTACTCCAAGGATTCCGAATGTGATCGGAATTGACCCTTTACTATTTAAAGGAGGCCAGTGAAAATTAAGAGGTCTATTGAAAGTCAATAGCTGAATAATAACTGGCGGCTGATATATGAAATAATATTTACGGTCATAATTAATTGTTTTCTGGCACAATGTGACAAAACGTCTAATATTCATCTATTATTTCTGATGGTAATTGTAAATTAATTATAAATTATAAAAAAAATATTTGTATATACCATTAGTATTTGTTCAAAACCTTGACACACCAATAAATGTAAGAGTGATTTTTATAAAAATCTTATAATAAATTACAAGATTACTTCGTAAGGATGCTAAGAAAACTCAAAATTATGTAACTATATACGAACGTCTATTCGCTGTGTAAGAAAATGTTATCCACAAGAAGCACTGCAGAAATGTAAAGTTCAGTTGCATTACAGGCGCTCAACGAAGACTGTATTTTGTAACCGATGTACAACAATTGAGGAAGATTAAGATATTCAGAAGCGGAAGTTTCCAATTACTGGATATCGTATTTACGAAAATATTAGTATGCGAAATTATTGTCTAAATTGGTTTTGTGAAGTTTTTGGGGTTATGTTCATGGTGTATGCTGTAAAACAGGACTAAAAACGAAAATGGGTTCGTGAAGTAAATTAGGCTATGAAAAGAATCAATGAAAGAGAATGTTTATGTATCTCAGGTGTAGACAGTGTTGTAGCACAAGCTTGTAAATCCATCCTTTTAATTCGGTTCTAGGTATCATGAGCGAACATTTTGCTAACAGAATTTGTTAGTGAATGAAGCTGTCATACAAGTGAAACTAAAGTTGGTGTTTGTATTCTCTGAACTAGAACATTTGTGTGCTCTTGCATATTTGCATGTTAAAACACCCCGAGAGTTTGAAAAAACCTCTATCAAAAGCTTTTCCATTTCCACGTTAACAGAGAAGTGATATTAAAAATATGTTTCTATTATTACTTTCTCATTTATTTAAATAAAACATTATCCTGTGATGAGCACAATGTAAAAGATATTATTTCTTTCCATATCTGTTTTCAAATTATCTATCCGATATTTATTTTGCGAGTTTTGCCTTTTTTGGGAAATAAATGTTTCTTCGTTTCATTATCTTCACTTGTAAAGTACTTAGTTAAAGTAAACACTTTTCGAAAATGATGTAGGATCTCTTAAGGACCAGAAGGAACATTTTGATAGTAACAATATATAACAGTATTAATTGCGTGGAGTAGAAGATATTCCTCTGAAGCCCTATGCAACACAACTAAATGGTCTATGTTGTAACTATGCAAAAGCATTCAAAATATCATTGCCATTTGCGTCACTAAAATTGTGTATAAAGTAAGTTTGAATCAGAAGTTAAAAATTCAATTATAATTATAACGAAAAAAACATTTGAATTTTTTAAAAACAAATACCAAAATAGTCAATATTATAATACAGTGAATTTCTGTTAGCACTGTGCAGAACGCATTACAATAACAGTAATATTCTCACAGAAGTGAACATCTTATCAAAATCAATGAACGCAATAAAGCAGTGCCATGAGTATAATTGATCGTGCAAGTGGAGAGAGTGTCAATTAAAAGTTATGAATGAAGGTGTAAATTAAAAGGGGTGAAAAAGACGGACAGAGAAGAAGAGGTGAAATGAAGAATTATCACCGTGTGCATCAGAGGTCATAAAGGAAACAAAAAGTGACGAGGGACGTGAAAAAACCGAGTCAAGCGCGGCACGTGCTGCAAGCGAGAGAAGAAGTCAAATGAACACGCCCGTGAAAAGAAAAAGACGAATAGCAAGTCAAACTTTGTATACGATAGAGTTTGCCATGAAGCTGCTTGTACGCTGATTGTTGCTTGTGCGCAGATAATCAGTTCTGTTGTGAACCATATTTAAACTGTAAAACGAATGATTCATCGGCTGACGTATACCGCAATTGGATTATCTCAGTGTTGAATGAGAGGACAATATAATGCAAGAAAAATTAAGATCGTTGCATATTGAGTTAGCCCATAATCGCCATCGTTTGAAATTGTAAGATAGTTTTAGATGCAAGATCGAACTGTTACAGCATATTTGAGAGCTCGGCTTCTGAATGGTTTCCCAGACTCCACGGATCACTTGGAGTGGAAGATAATGTGTTCTGCGTCTAAGAAATACTAATTTTATTTCAAAGATGACTAAACCGCTCCCTTTTTCGTCTGTGCGACTACTGAGCAGACGGTGAACTAATCTTGTTATTTGGATGTATCTGATGGCTTTTTGCTACAAAGCGCTAGTTATAACCATTTTTTCTAACCGAAATGTTCTAAAAATAGGTTATTTTAGTCCCAATACGTACTTTCGACCTCTCTTCCAAAATAACAGAAAATATGGTGCTATACTACAGATTTTGTTACGTTCAATTCAATTTAGAGATTACGAAACCTAAACAAGGACAAGTGTTTTTAGTTCTCTTCCAAATATTTAATTATTTATCATAGGTAATATCACCAGTGCTTTGGAAATTGTCGATAAATCCCCGACTCGGGAAGTGAGGTGGGGTTTATCTCAGAATTTTTAAAGCACGAATGGTATTTAATAGGACTATTCCACGAATGAAATTATGTTCATCAGAGTTCTAAAATGCGTCAAATATTGAAAAATTGGCGACGTTCTATTTTGAAAGTAACCATTGCAAAAGTAGAATCTTGAATACAGAGAATTGTATCTTAAATGAAATTTGTTCAATAAAACAGATCTATCAGAAAAAGTCATGTATATTTTTTTAATAAAAAGAGTTTTTTGCGGAATTTCTGTCTGAAAATAATACAAAGTCGCAAAAATCATCAACAAAATGTTTTCTTTAATTTTTTGTTCACAAATAAAACAAGGAATTCTTAAAAGAACGGTGATGGTCTCATTTATGTTAAACCCTCTAAATTTTTGAAAATTGTAATTTTGATTTTTTTTATCTTCCGAGAGCGAGAAAGTATGTCATGCTGAAACACCACTACGAGGGTGGTCCCAGAAGTACCCGACCCAACAAAGAAAAAACAAAAATTTTGGAAAAATATATGTTTATTTTTCAACATAATCTCCTTTGAGCTGTATACACTTTTCCCAGCGATGTTCAATAAGTTCGATTCCCTTTTTATAATAAGAACTGTCTTGCTCCTCAAAATAGCCATTAACTACCGACATCACTTCTTCATTGTTGGAAAATCTTTGACCACTGAGCCATTGTTTCAAGTTTGGGAACAGAAAATAATCAGAGGGGGCTAAATCTGGCGAATAGGGTGCATGAGGTAGCAATTCAAATTTTAATTCATTAATTTTGGCCATTGCAATAACGGATTTGTGAGCTGGTGCATTGTCCTGATGAAACAACACTTTCTTCTTAGCCAAGTGTGGCCGTTTTTGCTTGATTTCTTCGCACAAACGTTGCAATAAGTTTGAATAATACTCGCCGTTGATAGTTTTTCCTTTTTCAAGATAGTCAATGAAAATTATCCCCCGCGCATCCCAAAAAACCGACGCCATGACCTTGCCTGCAGATGGAACGGTCTTCGCCTTCTTTGGTGCGCGTTCTCCCTTTTCAGACCATTGTTTTGATTGTTGTTTTCTCTCTGGGGTGAAGTGGTGGACCCATGTTTCATCCATGGTTATGAAACGGTGTAAAAATTCTGCTTTGTTGCGGTGAAACTTCGCTAAACACTCAACTGAAACATCTTCACGACACTGTTTTTGCTCGAGTGTGAGCAAACGCGGCACCCATCTTGCACACAGCTTTCTCATGTCTAAATTTTCAGATAATATGCGATGTACCGCACTTTTCGAAATGCCTACTATGTGTGCTAGCTCGCGCACTTTCAGTCGACGATCACCCAGTACCGCTTTGTGGATTTTCTCTACCATTTCTGGAGTTGTCACCTCATTTGGTCGACCACTGCGATGCTCGTCTTGGCAGCTCGTACGGCCTCGTTTAAACTCTGCTACCCAATATTTTACTGTAGTAAACGAAGGCGCAGACTCACCCAGAGTAGAATCTAGTTCAGTTTTTATACTGGTTAGGCTGAGGCCTTTCAAATGAAAGTATTGGATCACATAACGATGACCAATTTTCTCCATTTTTACAAATTCACTCACAACGTTCACTATTGATTGTTGCCAAACAAATACTAAACAACGTAGCGTCTTCAAACTTGAAACATATGCTTTATAGATTGTCTACTTTCTAATACAGTGATATTTTTCGAAACACTACCACGATCTCTAGGTCAGGCCCGGTACTTCTGGGACCACCTCCGTATTTACAGCATTTGTGTGATGCCTAGCGTTTAAAATAAATCCTGCAGTGTTTTAGAGTATGTTTAAATTAAATGGGAGGAAAAAGATCATCTGTGCAACATTAGAGTATCAGTTTGCATTTCATGAAATCAAAAATTTAGAAACTGCGATTAAGACATTTTTGTTCCCAACAATAATAGAAAGGATTTCTACGATAATTTGTCAGAACAATGATAAAACAAACATTCCCTGAAGGTAGATATATTATGTTTACTTTAAAAACTTGCAACATAAATAAGGATAAGAAAATATTAAGTGGTTTTTAAATGCCTATTTTACACTTTAAGTGCTTATTTTACAAGTTTAAACCCATATTTTACATTTTTAAATGCGTATTTTACTTGCCTATTTCTACAGTTTTCGAGCTATAAATCCGCAGCTTAGTCATAATAATACTTTTGCGACTATATGATCAGCGAACATCACGTGGTCCGTTCAACCATCGTGCTGTCTTGCCTCGCGGCCCCGCGCTCTCTCTCTCTCTCTCTCGAGGGTTAAACACGTGTCGCAGTTGTACAATTGTGTTCTCTGGGCGTCAACGGCGCCGGCAACGCCAATAGACGGCGCCCCGGGCTGTTCAGAGCGCAGCGACACCTAGCGCTCTCTCGGGCTCCCGGGGTGGCGTCAGCGAAGGGGTGACTCGCGCCCACCGGGGCGGGTCGCCTGTCGCCTGTCGCGTTGGCCCCGCTCGTCTAGTGCTCACGCAGGTATGTGCGACGCCGGCAGCGGTGGAAGTGATGGGGGGGGGGGTTGTGGGCACGTGGGAGGGAGCGGGGGTAGGGTCGGGGAGGGTAGCGGAGGTGTAGGGGCTGCGGCGGCAGAGACGTGGAGGTAGTGGTGTTGGTGATTGAGGAGGTGGAAGTGGAGATAGAGATGGAGGTGGTTGTAGAGGTGATGGTGGTAGTGGTAGCGGTGGTGGAGGGGAAGGGTGGAAGAGATGGAGGAGGTGATGGTGGTGGTGGTGGAGGAGGGGACAGTGTGGTGGAGGTGATGGTAATTTGGTATTGTTTGTGGTAGTAGTAGTGGTGATTGTGATGGTAGTGGTGAAGGAGGGAAAGGAGTTTGTGGAGGTTGTGGTGTTGGTGGAGTGCTAGAAGTGGAGAATGCTAGAGGTGCAGGTGGAAGTAGGGGTGGAGGTGATGGTGGTGGTAGTGGTAGAGGTGGAAGAGGGTAGGTAATGATGTAAGTGGTGGTGGTGGAGGAAGTGATAGTGGGGGTGGAGAAGGGGAAGTAGTGGTTGAGGTAGAGGTGATGGGGGTAGTGATATTGGTCGTGGTAGTGGTGATGTATGTGGTGGAGGGAAGAGGGTGGTGGAGGTGATTGGGTAGCGGTGGTGGTAGTGGTCGAGGTGGTTGAGGAGGGAAAGAGGTGGGGGTGGAAATAGTATTGGTTGTGTCAGTCGTAGTGGTAGTGGTGATTGTGGTGGTGGAGGGAAGAGGGTGGTGGAGGTGATTGGGTAGCGGTGGTGGTAGTGGTGGTGGTGGTTGAGGAGGGAAAGACGTGGGGGTGGGGGTGGAAGTAGTATTGGTTGTGATAGTCGTAGTGGTAGTGGTGATTGTGGTGGTGGAGGGAAGAGGGTGGTGGAGGTGATTGGGTAGCGGTGGTGGTAGTGGTGGTGGTGGTTGAGGAGGGAAAGACGTGGGGGTGGAAATAGTATTGGTTGTGTTAGTCGTAGTGGTAGTGGCGATTGTGGTGGGGTAGAGAATGTTGGAGGCGGCGGCGGCACGTGGCTCCAGAGCCGCTCGCACGCGACGGTGGCGCTATAGCGCGAGTGCGGCGCGAGGCGATGGCGCTGGAGTTCGGGGGAGTAAGACAATGAATCATGCGCTTGTTTGTGGAGGGTCTGACGTGGCTGTAACCGCACCGCCACCGCCGCAGTCGCCCGAGCCTCAGTTTGTTAATTACACAGACTAAATATGTCACCAACACCAGCCAGAGCTAGGCAAGTATTTATACTGCAGTCTCCGGTGTACGGTGGTGGTTGCGGTGCAGCCGGCGGAGGTGGTGGCGTGGAGATGGTGTCGGTGATGCTGCTGCCCGCGATGGAGGGAACGACGATGTCGGGATGGTGGCAGGGGCTGCCGCGGGAAAAATAAACTGGGCTGACGGATCTGTGATGGGAACAGTGGCGTGGATCGGTACTGGAGAACGCGAAGTGTCTGGAGACGGGAACGAGTCGAGAACGTGTACAGAGGTATAGATGGCGATTGAAAAAGGTACGTAATGGGACCTGATCAGTAGCATATACGAGATCAGAGCGGGGACGGAGTTCGGGCTGGTTTAGTACGAGGCAGAGGCGCATATGGCGATTGAATGGGGTACGAAATGGGACCTGATTAGTGGCCGAGACGACGTCAAAGAAGAGACGGAGTCGGGGCGGGTTTAGCAAGAAACAGAGGCGCAGATGGCGATTGAATGGGGTACGAAATGGGGCGTGATCAGTGGAAGAGACGAGGTCAGAACGGAGACGGGTTGAGGCGAAGTTGAGGCGAGTTTAGTACTGGACAAAGGCGCATATGCTCATTGAATGGGGTACGATATGGGACCTGGTTAGTGGCAGAGACAAAGTGAGAACGGAGACGGAGTCGGGGCGGGTTTAGTACGGGACATAGGCGATTGCGTAGGGCACGAAATGGGATCTGGTCAGTGGCAAAGCCGAGATCAGAACAGAGTAGTATTCGTTGCTGGGTTTAGTAAGGGACGGTGCGGAAAGTAGGTGGCGGTGGCGACGGGTATGGGAACGGTAGGATAGGATGGCGATGGAGTATGGGCGGCTGTCGTTGCGGCTTCGAGACAAGGGAGGGCGTCGGCGTGGGCGTGGGTGTGGGCGTGGGCGGCGGCGTTGTGTACCGGCTCCGGCAACCCACCACAGCGGCGGTGTTGGAGAAGGCGTTTATAAGGTATTTCATTAACGCCGCCTCTCCGATGGAGAGCGCGCTATTACGCCCACGGAACGCCCGAGTTTGGGGTGTGCTTCGCTAACTAGCTGCCGGCGACGCGGCAAACACACGCCCTCGAATTTGTTCGAGACGGGGGTGGCGGCGGTGGCGGCGGCGGGCGCCCGTGACGGACGTGGATGAGCAAAGTCGAGCTCACGAAGGGGAGGGGGGGATCGAGCGCGTTGGAGCGGACGGCGCTCAAACACGCCGCGCGACGCACCTGTTGGGGAAACTGACAGCGCAAATAGTCGCAAAGCGTCTATTTTACATTGTAATTTCTTAGTATACTTGAGTATATTTGCGTAGTGACTCTCTGCAGCTTACAATGTATCTGTCTCTGAAGCAGGTTAATCCCCTTTTAAAGTACATTTTTCTCGGCGTGGCAACACTGGTTTTGAAGGGCGCAGAATGATTTACTTTCTGGGATTACGGAGTGGTACAACTAACGAGAGAAACATAGCGCAAATAACGCCGTGGCGATTATGGGTTCACGACTTACAGTACATTCTTGGCCTACTTAATGTCGTCTTTATTGTATTTGAAGGGTTCTGATAACCGCACTTTTTTCGGGTTTAAAAAACTCGTTATCAAAAGTTGGTGGAAGCATTTTACCAAGTAAAAGCCATGGCGTGAAATATTCGTGAGTTATCAAAGGTCATGAATTACTTTATAGTGTATTTGCAGCATGAACGACATTGTTTAGAATGTATTTTTGGGGGGTTGGGGTCTACCCTTTTAAAGTGTTATCCTCGTCGAGACGTTAGTCTCTTTTTCGTAAGTCTCTTTGGGGATGAAGCGATTAGCTTCTGGAATTATTAGGAAGACGTAGCTTACGTATTTAGAAGTTACACTACCTAGGGCACTAAAGATTTTGGATTTAGTCATATATGTATAATAAATTTTAATATAAAGGTTAATAATATTTATCTTGAAATAATTACCGTACCAAATTAAACAAACAACTGAGTTTCAAAATTATGAACGACATGAATGATTATATAGTTTCTCAATCATTCTACACCTGTGACGAAAATTTGTTGAGATGGAGTTGACTACTAACGGAAGGGACCGGAAGAATACTGGAATTCGAAAGCTTTGACTGTATATTGCGAAAATATTTGCAAAAAAGCACAGTATTATTGATGCATGATACAATTTTATGACATTTATTTATTTTCAAAGCTTACATTTCATATTTCAAAGGTAAGGTTACCCCAAATCATAATTTTTATTCAGAATAGTTTCACTAGTCCAACAGTTCAATGTATAATTATAAAAATAAATTTGGTTAGTTTTTTCTCAAATTTCAATACAAGACTAAAATTACCTTAAGATAACAATTATATAGAGCTTCATTCAATATTCACATATTAATAAAGTAAGGCTCGTGTTAATTATAATTTGTGTGAATTATTACTATCTCGAATAATTACATAAATCACGCAAAACGTATGTGAAATGTAATATTGTGTGTCGTCACTGCAATTCAAATAAATACGGAAAGGTCCTTAATTAAAGCGTAGAAAAATAATGAAATTCTCTTAATTAGCAATGCGTTAAAAAGTTTTTGTAACATTTAATGCAAATAATTACTTTACTGGCACGAGATATAATTAAAGTTGTGGCACTCTTGCAAAAATCCGCACTTTCCTAAAACTTCTCTTTATGCAAAAACCCTTCAAAAAGCCATATCAAATTCAAAAGCTTCGCAAACATTGAATTTCATAGAAGAGAGATATCCCACGGCGCGTGAAATCGTATTCATAGCGCTATTTTTACTCGCAAATAAAAAGGCCCATAAAAGCGTACTTTCTCGGATTTCTAACCCTTGGTCTACAATCAACTCATTCACAACAAGCACTTCCACAAACGTTCTTTGGAACTCAGTAAGACGAATACCTCTCGTTTCCTGTGGTGAGCTATTGAAATGAGAAACGATTGTTTCTTTCGAGGAACTGAAAAAAGGAGTGTGAAAAATCAGTAACGGTTAACCTCAAATCCACAATTCTGAGAAATACGTATAATTTCCGGCTAAAGGATTCTTCTTCATGTGATACAAAAGAGAAATATCAATCAACACAGATATACAGCTAGTTAAAAAGTTATATAAAATATAAGAAAATACTTTTCAATTTAATAATTGGATTAAATGTTGCACAAAAGAAACATAAATTTTGTAAGTATTAATAAATAATCGTCTTTAATCAATAACGAGAAATCAGGATGAACTTAACCAGACCATTAAACCTGTGCATCAGAATCAATGCTCAATTGAGCACTGATAATCAGAATCAATGCCCATTGCCAGAGACAAAGCCATCGAAGAGGCTCGGTATTCGACAAAGATAGTACACTTTTTTTGTAATGCAGTCTGTTTTATTCAATCCTAAAATAATTTTTCTTTTGAAAATTGAATTAAATATATCTTATTTTTTTTAAATGTATATCCAACTGTACGAAAAAATTTTTAAACGATTAAATAAATATGAGTCTTACTATAAAAGTTAGTTTATGTAATCTGAAAGACGCAATTGCAATCATCGGCACCAAAATAAAATCTTCTGATCTTCCGTTTTTCCGCCGAGACAAAAATCGGGAAACATTCTGTCGCAAAAAAGTGGTCAACGGCTACATTGAGTCACTAGAACATGAATTGTAAGTCTTGCTCTCTCGCATTATCGTGAAGAAAAAGTATTTGCAATGACTTTTACGGTTACCTTCGTAGAGCACTACTCCTCAACAAATCTCCCAGCGCAGTCTTTTCTAGGAGCTGGCTCGCCTGGCGCTCGAGAGAGAGGAGGGGGGGAGGAGCTTTCGGGCGCTCGGAGACGGAGCAAGGGATTGTTTTCTTAGCGGTGACCCCGGAGGTTCGACGAGACCCTTGGATATTATATGAAAACACGGCGGGCGGCGGCGGTGGAACAGCGAAAGCAGCCGGCGCTGCGCCTCGCCCGCATTCCCCCACCCCGTCTCCGCTCCCTCCCCACCTCTCCTCCCCTACTCACCCCCACCCCTATCGGCCCGTCTTCGTCTCCTTTCCTTCATCTCCACGTCATCTGCAGTACGGCGCAGCTCACCGCTGACGACACCACTCGCATCTTTTTCGTTTGTGTACCATCACTCCTCCACCTAATCATAGTCTCATTTCTATGGTGTTATTGCTCGTGTATTTTCACAACTCATTTGTGTAATTATATAGATCGATCGAGGTTTTCGTGGTTTCCCTCGTTCATCCTAGCGAGGCTGAGATGGTTCTAATGAAAGGTCACGATCGCTAAAACGGCGTTGCTAGCCGAATCGGTAACTTCGTGAAGTCACGAAGTTAAGCGAATTCAAAACATCACGATTTCCTGGTTGGGTGAACGATTAGAAACCCCGCGACCTAACGGCTCCGAGCCGAGTTGCTTTTTTGGGACATACAATGACTAAATACAGATACAAAAAATACACAGGTCGTGATGAGTAGCATCGGCTCGTTTGCTTTTCTTACTGTCCTTCAGGGTACCTCCTACCACCGACTCTTATTGTCGACCCCAATGCCTTTCCTCCTCTCTCTTTCTTTCTTCTACCTACTTCTCCTACTGCTCTGTCTCTCTCCATCTCTTTCCTCTTTTCGCTCTCTCCTCTCCTTGCCCTTCCCTGTTTTTCCACTTTAGTTTTCTCTCTTAATGTCACAGGCATACGATGTCCAACCTATCGCACCTCCCTTCCAAGTCCACATCTCACACACCCTCATTCGTATCCTACCATAATTTATGTTACGTCTTGCAATGGAACTGCAAAGTAGCTGGAAAACAATTAGTTTGCTGAAAGATTGCATTATTCTGTTATTTACCTGCTGATGTCGTTTCCCAAGTGTATGTCTTTTCTAAGCACTACTTGCATTTGTCTCTATTCTTTGCCTTTATTCCATTTCTCTCTCTCTTTCTCTCTCTCTCTCTCTCTCTCTCTCTCTCTCTCTCTCTCTGGCAAGCATCCTTTGATGATGAGTGGTCACATCTCTTATCATTCTCAATTCTTGCATTTTTTTCATTCACGGCCAGTATTTTTACTCATATTATTCATTCTATAACGATATAACTATGAGTCCTCACGTGCCTCCGTGGGTGAGGGTTTAGAATTGGGGGTTTCGCTCTGATCTCCAAGTGCACGGGTTCGACCCCGGCCGAGGTACGCCGATTTTCGAAAGGCGGAAAATCCACAGTAGCCATGCTACTTTTGTGGCACGTAAAATAACCCTGGTGGTGTGCACGACTCTCCCTAACAAGATCCCACTTCCTCCCAACCAATCAGTTCGGATACTAAGACTGAGACCGAAGGCGGAGAATGTGAGAGTCAAATCCCAGGCGCTTAGGGGATCGCCAGCGAGGTGCATCTGTTTGATTAAGGTCCCCAGACTCCGTCGAGGGTAGGTTTTCAAGGAAGCGTGGGTCGAAATCTGGGTGCGGAACCACTGCCTAAGGGCAGTCTCTCCGCTATGAAACCCGTATATAACTACAATAAATGTGTGTCCTCACCTTACCCTTCGGTCCTACCTCCATCCTACACGTCGGACAACGCCTAACCATCTTCACACACCTTGGCACCACTTTCACCAGCTCATTGTCATTTCTTGTGTCCATTCACAGATCTTTGGTTCACTTGACACTCCATTTCTAGACTACTCCCGTTTCAAAATGTATTGTCTCGACTTCTCTATCCAATCTCTCTCTCTCTCTCTCTCCCACCTCTCTCACTTCCTCCCCTTGCTCTCTTTCGCTCTCGTTCTCTTTCGCTCTCGTTCTCTCTCGCTAGTTCTCTCTCTCTCTCACCCTCTTTCTTTCTCTTTCTCTTTCGGCATTCTACTGCGTACTCCTATGCAACTGGCTGCGCCGCAAACATGAGAGCAGCGGCAGGAGCGTTTCTTCTCCTTCAAACCAAGCGACCAAGCGCCATCAACTCGATGCCAACATAAACCTTAGAGAGTATTGTTTTGACAGAATATTTTAACATTTCAGTGTGGGCTTACATTTAAAAGCCAAATTCACTATCAAACATGTTGCAATTTCGTTCTTTTATATAACAGAACCAACTTTCATGTCAATCACAATTGTTTGTTCAGTTCATTTACAATTAAACACACAGTTTTCATTTTTCCAACTTGTAAAACTAGTTGTTGTTCTCATTTATATACAGTGACAAGATATTTATTTCCATATATGTCTCTCTAACTGTTGTATGTTAGTTATGTTTTAGTAGTCTTACTCCATCACGATTCTCCAATACAGCGTTAATTGGAAATAAAGACAACGAAATAGTATTTCTATTTTACAAAAAAAAGTATTGCTATGCGATACAGGTATTTCAATGCGCTGGCGTGCTCAAACATCGCCTCTCTACAACCCTTTCGTCCACGCCTCACGACAACACCTTCGCCCACGCCTCTCGACCTCTCTCGCCCACGCCTCTCACCCACGCCTCACGACAACCCCCTCGCCCACGCCTCTACAACGCTCGCGTCCACGCCTCACGACACCACCCCCGCCCACGCCTCTCACACACGCCTCTCACACACGCCTCTCACACACGCCTCTCACACACGCCTCTCACACACGCCTCTCACACACGCCTCTCACACACGCCTCTCACACACGCCTTCGACAACCCCTTTCGCCCCCACCTCTTTCCCGCGCGTCTGGCGCGCGCCGCACCCGTCTCGCATGCGTCTTCTTCAAGCCTCGTCCAAGCCTCTCCTATGTCTAATACACTCCCTGCACCTCTTCTGCCTCGACTCCTTACCGCTACCCCGCCGTTCAGTTCCCGCTCCTCCTTCCCCCACCCTTTCCTTTTCCTGGCTGCCTCCCCACGCGCCGCATGTCCTCGCGCGTGAACCGCGCCGAGGGCGCAATTAAACAATAGGCCGTGTAACCGCAGTTAAAAGAGTCGTAAACAGTCTCGGCGAGATTTATGCTCCCCCGTGAAATACACTCTCTCGTCCCCTTAATGAACAGCAGTTTGCTTTGTCTGCGTTCCTCCGCTTACGTTCCCCCCTCCCCCTCCCCCCCCCCCACCGCCTGCCTTTACGGCCGGGCGGAGACGACGACGGCGGCGACGAGACGGGAAGCTTATATTCACTTGTGTAATTACAGCGCCCGAGTAAATGAGTGAGAGAGCGAATCGATAGCGCCATTACCGCGGCGGCGCGACAGGCGCCTCACCTTTCATCCCGCCAACTTCAAAACTCGACCGCAGCTGCGGAGCGCCGCCCCGGAAACAGCTGCGGAACGCCAGCGAGCAGAGCTCGACGCTCCGGCGGCGGGCACGGCGCGGCCCTGTCTGTATTCAAAGGGACTACTCCCACTCGCTCGGTGTGGAACACGCGCCGCCCTCCGGATGCGATGTTTGACGTGGGACGTTGTTGAGCTTTAGTTGAATTGAATTGAATTTGCCTTATTTTACGTGGCGAGACTCAGGCCATGAGGCCTGCTCTTCCGTCTGACCACGTAAATTTCGCTACGCTCCTTTCAGCAACTAGCAGAGAAATGAGGTATTTCTTGGGCGAGAAACAGGCCATTTGAATTTAGCTCAGAGGCGTCATTTAGGCTTGAGGATCTTTTACATGCAAGTAAATCTACTAACATGGGACAGCCGGCTTTACTTCCCCTCCGAAGGAAGGCGCACGAAGGAGTTTGAACCCGCCAACTTGGGTACAACAGTCCGAAACGCTAACCGTTACACCATCGCGGCCGCACGACACCATTGACACCATTGTCTCGATAAATCGGAAGATATTTCCGAAACAGGGGTGCCATTTTGGGGATTTTTTTTTCCTCATAATGTTTGTTTTTTTCGTTAAAACGTAAATGAACGGGAAATGTTTGGAGATTTGTTGGAGAAATTATTTTCATCCGAATTCGAGATATAAATATTATTCTTTCAATTATTATGAATAAGATGGAAACAATAGACGTTAATGCCTTATTTTATACGAGAAAAATAAACGACAGAACTAGAGAAAGAAAAACATGTGTAAAACTAAGGTAGTGCAGGGCCTCAAGCAGCTTAAAAGATGATGTTTCATTGCTTGCTGAATCATCTCAATTTAAGGAGAGAGTAAAATGAATCATCAGGTCGTTGATCCATAATTTGGAGTATATTTTTCGTTTCAAATTTGGTGAGTTGTGAGTTTCATTTAAAATGTTATTTCGGGAAATTCCTTGGTAGTGTAGAAGAACGAGTTCACAACACATCTGGTAAATATGTACCAACGTAGAATTACTATTTTAAATTTTATTTCTTTTTTATTTGTTGTGTGTTAGTCCCGAAAATGGACCGTTTGTTCATTCTCGAAATGGTCTCAGGTTTTTGGTCAATTTCAATTTGGAAACCCAATGGATCCCCAACGCTCCCAAAGGCTCCTCAACGTTTTCAGTTGTTTTATCCGATACTTGCGTCGTTTTATGACCGGGTGAATGTGGACTTGAATCAACGACCGGCTACAGATCACATCCGTTCGGCCGAAAAACTAATATCGGACCTCTAGATTCCCAGAGAAAGAGAGAGGCCGGGGATGTATTGTAAAAGCTCTCTCAGAGTTGTCCACCAAGAACACGATTAACTGTCCATGACTTCGATTGCAAATAGATATTGGAGTATATTTCAAACAATTTCTAATTTTACACATGGTATTTAATTTTTCAGAAACCACGATGTTGAATGTGTACAAATCCCCTCCATACAATCCGCTAATAAAAGATGGCGGTTTCCGAGAATTTATAAACAGTCACGAACAAAAAGCCCGTAAATGAATTACTGCCGGTCAGAGAATCACTGCCTGCTTATGGCATTATTGTGAAATCAGGAGTACGTGCAACCCGCAACACATATGACACCGCATCTCACTTCACCATTGCGTATAACTGGGGAACGTTAGGCTTTAAAATCACGTTTCGTGTCCCTACGCGGAACACGAGTTTGGTTTTTTAAGCCGTAATCCACAAAATTAGTGTTTGTGAACGTTTTATTACTTTTTTAAAAGGTTTCCTCATCCCGAAACAGGAGTTACCAGAAACGGACACTGCGTTTCTATGTGAAGCTATTTTCACTTTTAAAACACAGATATACACAACATGCTTTTTGTAAATTGCATTTTTTGCGAAACATATTTGGACCTTTTGAATTACAGTTATGGAGTTTCCGTTCTTCTGGATGCTCTAGAATTTCAGAACGTCCTGATTAAATTAGTACGGGAGCCACTGCACTATTGATCACTGTATGTTTTTGAAAGTATTTCAAAATACAAAACGCGAGAAATGAAAAACATTTTTTTTTATTTTTTTCAATTGAAAATTCATATTAAAATGCGAAAGTAATACGGTGGGCATATAGAGAACATGAAAAACATGAGGCATGAGGAGGAACATGTGGCGTGCGTGCGGTAGAATAATCAGTAGAACATGGGGTGAACATGCGAGTATCATCTG
Organism: Gryllus longicercus; assembly: GCA_038098605.1. NCBI lineage: Eukaryota > Metazoa > Arthropoda > Insecta > Orthoptera > Gryllidae > Gryllus > Gryllus longicercus. Next base: position 15,181 of record JAZDUA010001261.1, on the reverse strand, counting down.
TACACTGTTATACGGGAAACATGTCGAGTGAGTAACATTTGGATTGTCAGAATCGACTAGTGCTTCAAATTGCACATAAAATTAAATTCACGCTTCAACAGACCCGTCATGATTGGTTCACTTTTACACTTTTAAAGAAATGATTTACGAAGCTTGGAATGTTTGCACGTGTCCAACTAGTATTACAATAATTATTTAATATTTTAAGGGAGTAATTTATGAGTTTGGGAGTTCAATTATGATAAATAAAATGAAAAGGGAAGTCTTAATCTAAGTATTTTATAAAAAATAAATCGTGCTAAAGAAAGAATCGCCATTTTAAGGCAGAATAAAGAAGTATTTGAATAATGAAAACAGCAATTTTAATACGGTGCGGGGAAAATAATATTATATTAATATTTTGAAAAACTTGCAGTTTATTATATCAATGCCGGCAACATTTCCACACAAATGCGTTTTGAATATTTCTATAATTCTCTTATTAAAATAAAATAACATCTTAGAATGCGTTCTGTAAATAAGTTCTCAGCGGGGATAGAAAATGCAGCGCTACCAATTGAAGCTTATTGGTAATACTCTTGTAGAAGAATGAGAAGTGCTGTAATTTATGATGCGGGAAGACTTTGAACGTGAACGCCGCTATAGGCAATAAGTATTGGAGTGAAGAGAGCTATAATTCTTAAATTGCGCTGCAAATTATTTTCAGACCCTTACTTTAATAAACCCCTGAGAAGTGCAATAATGAACCCGTGATGTTTCGAAATCGCGTAACCTTTGTGACTTCACTTAGTTAACGAATTCGGCTAGCGACGCCGCTTTTGCAATCGTGAACTTCCCATAGAACCATCCCAACACGGGCACGGGGATTGAACTCAGGGCTCCCGACGGCAAAGTCAACGCGCTACATCCTGAGCCACTTCGCTGGGTTTTAGCAAATTACCTGGTTTAAATAAAAATGATTTAAATCAAGCTCTCAAAATTTCATTCCGCTCCTGTACGTGCAAGTCTGGGGGATGGGGCGCCATGAAGTTCCGCCATCGCGCTACGGACACACGCACCTGCAGCGCCACTAATTGATGCTAATGTGTTGTGCACTTGTCGGGAGCCCGGGGCGTGGAGCGAGGGGAGGGGGGGAGGTGAGGGAGCGCGGCGTGTGAGCGCGTCGGCGGCCCGGAAGCCCGTGGGTAATTGCGGGGGCGGCCAGGGCTCGAACATCGTAGCCGGGTAACAAGCGGGTAACCCGTTGCGTTGCTAATGAACTCCTGCCGGTGGCCGGCGCGCCGCTCACCCCATCGCGTCGGCTCTAGCGCGAGATAGCGACTGTGCTTGTTCGTTCTCGCCCGCTCACGCCCGCTCTCGCTTGCTCTCGCCCGTTCTCATCTGCCCTCTTTCCCTCTTCCGCTCTCTACCGTTCTCTTCCGCTCTCTTCCGTGCTCTTCCGCTCTCTTCGTTCTCTTCGTTCTCTTCCGCTCTCTTCAGTTCTCTTCCGTTCTCTTCCGCTCTCTTCCACTTTCCTCCGCTCTTCTCCGCTCTCCCTCGTTCTCTTCCGCTCTCCTTTGCTCTCCTCCGCACTCCTCCGTTTTCTGCAGCTCTCTTCTGCTTTCACTGGCTGACGCCCACTCACGCTCGTTCTCACTTGCTTTCGTCCGTTCTCATGTGCTCTCTTTCCCTCTCTTCCTCTCTTTCGTACTCTTCCGTTCTCTTCCAATCTCTTCCGTACTATTCCGATCTCTTGCGTACCCTTCCTCTCTCTTCCATCCTCTTCCACTCTCTTTTACTCTCTTCCGTTTTATTCTTCTTTCTTCCGTTCTATTCTGCTATCTTATGCTCTCTTCCGCTCTCTTCCATTCTATTCCACTCTCTTCCGTTCTCTTCCTCTCTCTTCCCCTCTCTTCCGTTAACTTGCGCTCTCACTGACACACGCTCTCGCCCGTTCTCGCCATTCTCACCCACTCTCGCTCGCTCCTTCCCGCTCTTGCCCGCGTCTGCTCCATTTCCTACGCACGCCGCGAGTCTGTGTGTCGCCAATTACAAATCGCAAACGTTCCCAGGCATCAATTATTTAAGATGCAAACAACGATCAACACGTTATGCATATCATAAACAGAGAAAATTCGGAAATTACAATGTTGGTGTGAAATATTAGAAGATTCAATAGATTTAATAATCTTCGATTGAGAATTTCAACACATATAGTAATGTGAATTCTGATGAATGAAATTATAGCGTTTGCATTGTCCATTTAACTATTCATCCTGGAAATTTTTGAAGATAGTTGTCGTGATGTGTTGAAGATAGTTGTCGTGCTGTCATGACTGTCGTGACTGTCAGACTATGCACACATCAGTTGTAACACTAAAATACCTCTATGAAATCATAAAACGATTTCTCTCTATCATAATCTGTTCGTTCATAATTAAAAATTACACCTCAAACCTTCCACGAGTGTGGGACTTTCACAAAAATCCTCCTCACCCCTTTACTCATAGACCTTTACACAGCAAACATACCTTCTCCAGATTAACCCACATAGTACACTTTGCGGATGACGCTGCAATCTGTATATGTCTCCATATGTTCACCGATAAACTTCATAGCTAATCAAATCCAAATAAAATTCAATACAAAACAAGATAGTCCCTAAAATGGAAGATTGAAATCAATCGCACCAAATCCACTGCAAACATATTCACATTTCTATCATCCCCCCTTCTATCACCTAGAGAATAAACATTATGTTGTGGACACCAAATAACGAAGCTGTTAAATTTTAAGCTGTCTGGACTCTTCATTAACTGGAAAACTCACATAGACACCAAAATTCAGCAATCCAAAATAATACAACAACTGAAACATCTAATATATAAAACGTATTCTTCGTCTCCAATCCAGACAAATGCTGCCAAATAGCATTTGCAAAATAAAATTTAGCCAAAACAAATTCCTAAGATCTACCATACAAGTCCAAGATTCATTACCCGCAAGTAACTACTCATTGAATTTAACATGAAACCATTACATTACATATAGTAGATTATCCCTCCAATCCGTTTTTTTCCCTTTCAAATCTTCACCTAACCAATAAAAACAGAAATTTCAAACAGTTAAATATACAAAATACCATACTCGAATCAAAAATTGATATTCAGTTCCTGCATTCTTAAAAATATTTTGCAATCTAAAATTAACTAACACTGATACGCTATGACTCTTTTCATGAAGTATAGTTTAAAGTTAGATTGTAATCCTATAACAACGAATGTATATTTATAATTGGCATTTGTAAATCCATCCACAATCTGAAATCCATCAGAAAGTTCTCTGAAGGCGAATGGTCTTTTATACATTCAACTTTATTTCACTTATCTCCTGCACAACGTTTTTCCACAAGATTCTCGTACATTCAGTATCGACAGGCAAGTGTATACATATTTTTATACAACTTGTGTTCGCCGTGCATTCTGTAAACCAGCACATATTTTACCCCAATTATTCAGTTTACATCCATCAATGTTTCTCTTTGATGTCCTTAAATGCTGTTCTCCACATTCAGCATCTTCAATTCTCCACCTTACACTTGTACAAACCATGAAATCCATTGGCCACTGGTTAATCTTTGTTTTTACGGCCAGCACAATCACGAGTTTTCTATAATGAGGTATTATCCGCTTGAACTCCGTCCATCAGACCGCCGTCACACCATCGTGCGGCGGCGATGGTGTAACGGTTAGCGTTTCGGACTGTTGTACCCAAGTTGGCGGGTTCAAACTCCTTCGTGCGCCTTCCTTCGGAGGGGAAGTAAAGCCGGCTGTCCCATGTTAGTAGATTTACTTGCATGTAAAAGATCCTCAAGCCTAAATGACGCCTCTGAGCTAAATTCAAAACCGCCTGTTTCTCGCCCACGAAATACCTCCTTCCTCTGCTAGTTGGTGAAAGGAGCGTAGCGAAATTTGCGTGGTCAGACGGAAGAGCGGGCCTGATGGCCCGAGTCTCGCCACGTAAAATAAGGCTTCAATTCAATTCAATTTATAATCGCGTCTGTCCCAATAAATCGTTGCCTCCCTCACCCACCCTTCTCCTCCCTAAACTCTTCACGATAACTCCCATCACTGCTCGCGTCATCGCCGTCAAGCTTCCCAGCGCAGCCTGACCCCGCCCCCGCCCCCCCCCACGCGTCAGCCAATTACCTTGTCCGCATGGGCGTCTTAATCCAGTGACATGCCGGCCTCGCCTGTCGACCCCTCGTCACACGGCGACCGCCGCCGCCGACCTCGCCGCCACTACAACCACAGCCGCCGGGCTGCTGCAACAGCGGCGTCCCGCCGCCCCGTTACCCACTCGAGTCATTCACGCCACCCCCACCACCAATATCACCCTCACCGATACTTCTGACATCAATAACACCAGCAGTCCTCCCACCGCCGCCAACCCACTAACCCTACCAACACAAACACCAACTGGACCTTCAGTATCACGGATTTATTTATTTTGTTATTTATTTACGTCAAAAACAGTTAAAAAACTGTGCGTGACGTGGGAAGAAGTTAATTTGAAGTTACATTTATGTCCAGAAGCAAAACAAGGGGCCATCTCAGCATTTGCTCGAGGATCAGGGAAACTGGACGAAAACCTGATCGAGATGGGAGTCATTAACCCAGAAGCTGAAGTACAATACTTGTTACAGATTCTTTACAATCCAAATGGTATATAATACATTGTGTATAATGGCATTACATAATATATGTCATTGTGAAAATTAATATTACATTCCTATTGGATGCTCGGTATAGTCTCTAATTGTGTAGAAACAGTTGTGCAGCAGAAAATATTTTACTTTGGACTTAAACTTTTGTACCGAATTTAATCCTTTAATGTCATCTGGCAAGGTTTTGTACAATAATGTACGTGTATTATATGTGAATTTTTTGTAGTGAGCTGTTGATACTATCACCTGATGAATATGATTACTACGTCGAGTGTTGTAGTTACAGACAATGGCGTTTGCTGAACATATATTCCCGCCCTTAAGTACGTCATTTTTGACAAAAAAACACTCATTCATATATGAAGAGACAAGGTAATGGTAACCTCTATACCACCATCTCGTCACTACTGACTTCACCACCATCACCATCATTACCCCACTCCCCCAATCTCTACACCACTAAAAGTATCTTCAATAGTAACCTAATCACTTACCTAACCACCGGTAACAAAACTACCTCCAGCAGTAGCATTATTTGCTACAACAAAAATCTCACCTCACAGCCTTTCATCACTTACAACCATTACTGGCAGAAGCACAGGACATCCTCCCCCATCACCTTTACGTCACAATTAAGGCGTTCATGATAAAGAAAGGAAGCTCCCAATCGCATTTTCAGACTGAAGTATGACGGTCAACTCCTGCCCTGTACATAATATGCTGAAATATCAAATAAATTGGGATATAGCAAAACCTTCAAATTCCACCTTCAAAACTTTGTGAGTGAAAGAGAAAGTGAACGAATACAGAAAAAATATGACGGTCAACTCCTGCCCTGTACACAATATGCTGAAATATCAAATTAATTGGGAATAAAGCAAAACCTTCAAATTCCACCCTTCAAAACTTTGTGAGTGAAAGTGAAAGTGAACGAATACAGAAAAAAATCGTCTCAAAACAATCTTCGGTTGGGATCTACCGTTATTATTCTAAACTTCTCAATTGTAACTCCCTCACGCCAGCGCAGCCAATTCCACCACCATGGTTTGACATAACAATGGTCACGGCTGCAACGAAAACCCTGGCATTCCTACCGCATCACCGGCCATTGGCAAAACGATCACCGTTATCACCCCCCACAACAAACGCCCCCCCCCCCCGGTCACCTCTGCGACCGCCGTCACTGCCATTAGCGATAGTGTGACGGTTAGCGTACCGGACTATTATACCCAAGCTCGCGGGTTCAAACCCGATCGAAGCCGTGGATTTTTAGGGCGACAAAATCCTTCGTACGCCTTGGAGGGGAAGTAAAGCCGGCTGTCCCATGTTAGTAGATTTACTTGCATTTAAAAGATCCTCAAGCCAAAATGACGCCTCTGAGCTAAATTCAAATCGCCTGTTTCTCGCCCAAGAAATACCTCCTTTCTCTGCTAGTTGGTGAAAGGAGCGTAGCGAAATTTGCGTGGTCAGACGGAAGAGCGGGCCTGATGGCCCGAGTCTCGCCACGTAAAATAAGGCAAATTCAATTCAATTCAATTCAATCAATTAGCATATCCGTCAGCGCCGCAGCCACCCAAGCAAAAGAGTCCCCTGCAATCGCGGTGACGAGTTTCAAATAATCGATGCGACCGAACACCCCACGGCCACTCGTAAGCACACAAATTATCGGCGGGTAAACGGTTCGCGGCCGGCCAAAATTATGCCGCTTGTTTTGGCAGGGAATTCAGGTTGTGTTTAAAGCCTTAATTGCTGACCACATTCAAATCGCTCATTACGAGTAAACAAGACAGCACTCAACGATTTTACTATTGTTGTGTAAATAAATATATGATTGCCTCTACACTGGAGAATAAGCGTCTAAAATCGTATCCATCTAGAGACCAAAGGATCACCACATAATGTTTAGTATATTTTATATCTCGCTACCTACGAGTACATTAATTAAAATGTATAAAATGAAGGGTAAATTTACGTGGTGAAATATATTCAACTTGTACAATTTTTTCTGCTACTTAATACCTCCTTTTTGTGTACAAACTCATTTTTATAGGCCAAGTTACCTAGATAATCATGAGTAGAGTGTAAGTCAATTTCTTTGCGTAATGATAATCGATTAGGAAAGTATAGTATGTTGGAAAATTTTCATAGTCAGATGAATAATGATATTGACATTCTTCTGAGAGATTGTGCAACAATTTGGTGCTTAAGAATCTGCAATGAGTCGTATTCATTACCTCATAGCTGAATAGGTTCGTGAAAATCATTGATGGGATATCGATTTCTACATTTGTTCTCCAATTACATTCATTTTATACCGAATCATGAACATATCTACATAGGTAGAATGTACTTCTAAGCACAATAAGAAAATGTATCTGTAGAAAAGAGTAGTTATTTCAAATTTTGATTACATTGTAAAGTAATAATTTATTACAATGAAGAGATGATAAGGATTGAATTCTTTTTCTTATTTAGAGACAATATTTTTTCCATCTACAGGTAAATTAGAGGATCAAGATGCTCAAACAGAAACAACGTGTCGCGTGTAGCTTGTAAACAACGTTCTCTGCAAAACATGCTCCCCTTCGTTTAACTTTCCATTTCAACCCAACTCCGGTTCCGGCGAACTAACGCTTTCTCGGCTTCAAAATAAAACCTTATTCAATGCTGGCGTGTTTCGCTGGCGTTCGTTACATGGCAGTGGATCCCCCACGAGCAACAGAAAGTCTCCCGAATTCCTTATCAAGTTTCACGGCGTAATCTGGAAATCACAAAAACAAGCGGAGGGGAAGTGCTTTGGCGCAACGTGCGCGCGCATTGAGAACGTACCGCGCGGGGGCGGGGTGGGCAGAGGGGGCGTGGCGGCGCGCAAGGCAAGGAGTGCAGCAGGGCTTTAAGGAGGCGAAGGTTGAGGCGACAGGCACGGAGAAAAGAGAGGAGACGGCGGGACGGCGGGATGGCGAGACGGCGTATAGGTGAGACGGCGAGACGGCGGGAAGGTGGGACAGTGGGACGGCGAGACCCCGAGAAAGCGGCACGGCGGGACGGTGAGACAGCGGGACAGTGGGACGGCGGGATGGCGGGACAGTGGGACGGCGAGACCCCGAGAAAGCGGCACGGCGGGACGGTGAGACAGCGGGACAGTGGGACGGCGGGATGGCGGGACAGTGAGACGGCGGGACGGCGAGACGGCGGGACGGCGGGACGGCGGGAAGGTGAAAAGTCGGGAAGGCGGCTTGGCTGAAAGGCGAGGCGAGGTAGGAGAGGTAGCGGATGGAATGGGATTGAGTATGAGGGTATGATGGGGACGACTGGATCACGAAGGGATGTCGAGGTACCAAGGAATACGAGAGATGAGGTCAGCGTGGACAGCGGAAACGACGTGGGTGGTGAAGAGGGAGGGGAGGCAGGATGGCGGCAAGTGAATTCAGAAGGGAAAGGGTAGATGGGAAGTGGTAGGGATGGTGGTTAGGAGGTGGCGCAGGAGTTTGGGAGTGACAGAGATGGAAAAGCGCATAGGACGTCGCGGGGTGAGGAAAAGGAGCGTAGGTAACAGTAGTGGGGTGGCAGGGCTAAAGGACGGCGTAGTGTCATAGGTGATACGTACCAAAAGGGCGAGAGTAGTGGTAGGGATAGCTGTGATTAGGGTGGTGAAAAAATCAGAGGTGTCAGGATGGCAGGGTGTTTGAGTGTTGGGAGCGGCAGAGATTCGGCGGCGGAGGGGGGGAGATGTGACAGGTATAGCAGGGCGGCGAGGTGCTGTGAGTGGCAGTGCTGGGGGATATGGGAATGGTATCGGGGTCGGCAGGGGCGAGGGAGGACATGGTGAATATGGCGGAGGTGACGTGGGTTGCTTGGGTGTAGTAATTGGAGTGTGTGTTTTTTTTAAATGATTGTTGTGGGTGGGGTGCGAGGGGTGGTTGGTAAGGTTGGCAGGTTGGGTGGCGTGGATGGAGTGGGTGGTGTGTGCGGCGGGGTGCGGCTGAAGATGGCGGAGGCTACGTGGGTCCATGGGGTTGGTGGCGTGAGTGGTGTGGGTAGGGTGAGCGGTCTGAATGGCAGTGGCGGCGGAGATGGGAGTGACATTGGAGGTGGTTGGGGCGACGGGGGATGTGGTGGAGATGGCGTAGGCGACGTGGGTTGCTTGGATTTAGTGAGTGGGATATGTTTGGTGTGGTGGGTGTAGTGGGTGGTGTGGTGAGTGTGGGTTGAGTGGTGTGAGCGATGTGGGTGGTGTGAGTGGCAGTGGTGGCGGATATGGGAGTGGAATCGGAGCCGGCAGGGGCGAGGGAGGCTGAGGCGACGATGGCGGAGGCGACGTGGGTGGCGTGGGTTGCGTAGGCGGCGGGCGGCACTCTGCCGCACGCAGCGGCGCCACGTCGCAATTCCCCTCTGAGTGGAGTTTCATCCCCGCCGTAATAGAGCGCTCCCGCGCCCATCGCGCGGGCTTAGGAGGGCCTCCGGGCGCAGAGCAGCACTTTCCGAAGTTAAACGCACCCGCGACGCACTTCCCCTCTCGCCCCCCCCCTCCTCTCACCCCACACCCCCGTCCCTCCGCCCCCGACTTCCCGTTGCCGAAACGCCACCGCTCAGCCGTCGCTCGCCTCCAAGCCACCTTGCACTACAGGCCACGCCCCCTTTACCCTCTCCTCCATCGCTCGATCGCTCGCGCTGCCGTAATTCCATTACGTTCCTCGTGCTACTGCCCGTCACAACTTTCCGCGACGCCGCACAAATCCGTACCATCTTCATCGTCACCTCGCTATCAAACACCGAGCGCGTATCCCTGAGACACTACTCTGAGTCCCGCTGTTCCGCCTCTGGTGGGGCACGTGCCACGCGCGAGGCAATGCGGCTTCCGCCACTTCCGCCGGTGACGTCACCTCCGCAGGCGTCGCAAGCAGGCGGGGCGCCGGGAGTGGGCGGCGGCGGCGGTGGCGGCGGCGCGGCCGCATCAAACGCCTGTGTTCGTTACATTAATAAGAAACAACAAACGGAACGCCCTGGAAATTGCAACGGGGCGGAGAGCGGGTATGCAATATTACGCGGGGAATTGGAAAGAAAAATTGGAGAGGGTGTGCGCGGGAGGGCATGGGGCGACGCGTGAGGGGAGAGGGAAGAGGGGCTGGGAGGGGAGGGGAATGACGATGGACGAGCCACGAGAGGTGTCAGAGGGGGATGAAGCGAGAGGCGAGTGGCAAGTGGCGTGGGATGGCGAGCGAGGGGTGAGAACCGAAAGGAAAAAGGAGAGAGGATGCAGTAGGCAAGAGAGGCAAGGGGCATAATTCGATGCACATGTGGCGTGGGATAAGAGGCGAGGGAACAGCGGCGAGAAGCGATGGGCAAAGATAGATGAGAGAAAGGCGGTAGTTAAAGGGTGATGGGCGCGGTACGAGGGGTGTGGTGTGTGAAGCGAGAGGTGAGGAGCGAGAGGAGAGTGGAACCGGGCGAGAGCGTGGGGCAAGTTGCGAGGGGCGAGGAAAGCGAAATGCAATAGGCGAGAGGCAGTAGGCAATAGAAAACGACAAGAGGGGAGAACAAGAACGATGAATGAGGCACGAGGGGGAGAAGCGGGAGACGAGAGGCGATTGGAGCGAGGTGAGAGGTAGAGGTCGTCGGATGACAAGCGAGGGGCAAGAGGTGAGACGCGAGAGACCAAAAGCGAGATGCAAGACGCGAAAGATAAGAGCCAATAGGCAAGATACAAAGACAAGAACAGGCGAGGGAGAAAATTCGAGGTGCGTGCGCCGTGTAGCGTGGGGCGTGAGACGAGGGGCGGGAGCCTGTATCGGGGGACGGGCGACGAGCGAGAGGCGAGGCGGCCCAGGAAGGGAAACGAAGATTCGATTGAAGCGATGGGCACTGCTTGAATACGTTACCAGGCATTTCCTTGATGAGAAAGTTGATCCTCTTCAAAAAGAAAGGGAAGGCCACGCGCCGGGTCGAAAAAGAGAGGCGGATGAAAAAAGGGAAGGTACGAAACGTGGCGGCGAGGGCGATCGCGCCGTAGTGGACTAGAAAGACGGAAGCAAAGGAGCCGAAGGGTGGATCTGCGTTCCTTACCGCGAGCTACAGTCTCCTCAAGAGCAGTAACAAGCTACTTCAAAAGTATTGAAGGCAACACAGCTCCCTTCCTTTTATGTGTACGCGCTACGTTTCTGTGGCTTTGCCGCATTGACGGAGGCTGATGCTTATTGACTGCAACAAAAGCAACTAGCGGAAGATGACGCGCCCCCTTCCGTTCTCGCCCTTGCCCCCCCCCCCCCCTGCGCCAGGTGCCAGCCCCTCCCCCTCGCCCATCCCCCCGCCCGTCCTTGCATCTCAAATAAGCCCTCGATGTGCCAAATAAGAGTGCCGCTGCTCTGAAAGGAACTCAGAGACGTGCCAAGGCTTTTTCTCCGGCACAAACTTCGCCCTGTTTGGGTATGCGGTTGCCGGCTGTTTGAGGCTGCGCTTGTGACGAAATAAATAGAGCATGAGAACCTTTGTTTTTTTATTTCCTGGAATTTCGATGCAATATGTTGGTAGAAACACACGAACTTTCCGACCACGTTGAAATTCAGAGACTAAAATCAGTGATATTTTGAAACTAATATTTTATTTATAGTTTTGAGCAAACATAAGAATTATTGTATTTGCCCTTTCAAAAGAGTTATTGATTTCAAAACCGCCTAAAAAATTTCCAGATTGGTTTATCCTTTTCTGTTCAAAAATCATTGATTTAATTGTAGAGATTCTACATATTACGCTACATCATTTTCTTCAAAACAAATTCTCTTTTGATATTATTCACATTTGCAATATATTTAAATTTTAGTCCTTGTAAGTGTCATAAATATCGTTCGGGTATGTTGCTTGAAATTTTTCCGAATAAAGTTTGCACATATTGATAAGTTTCAATGATTTCCGAATTTATTGTTTCTTTCAAAATTTCAGTTTAATATCCATTTTATAGTATTTCTAGCCAACCTTAGAAATTTCGAATTAAGCTAATTAATTAATTAGCATCATTACAATCTAGAACATACGGGTTTGCAGATAGTGGCAAAGGTGTCTAGTTTACTACGTTTAAACAATTTAGTAAGTTAATTATATTTTTGGAAATTTCACTCAATTTCCACGCATTTAAACAGCAGAGCCACGAGTAGCTGCAGTAGATAATATTACATTCATCTGCAAATATATTTTGCGAGTTAATTAATGATATGTATATTATTTCACATATTCTGATTATTCAAGAATTATTTAATGTGATTCTGAATAATAGTGTTAACATCCAGCTCAATACAAAAACAAAAAGCTTCCAAAAGCGCTTCTAGCATTACAGTCTGGATATAATCTGACACAAACACGCATGAACAAACACATTGTACATCGATTTCATTTCAAAAAACAAGTAACCGACAGCAGTAATATCGATACTGTTATTTAGCCGAGTGTTCATCAAACAGCAGAGTAATTAATACAAAACCTAACGTATTATACGTACACAGAATTATTACAGCTTTTGTGTAATTAAATTGCTCTGCAATGATTACGCTGAAGTGCGTTGTGCACAAAAGATTTTTTTGTTATACTTTGCTAATGATTCAGGATTCGTGTTTTCAGGAGCAAAATTTACTACTTTTTTCCATATTTTTCTCCTTCAAAACAAGTACTTGTCGTTGTCGAATCTTATTCCCTCATCTTTAGACGAAACCAATATTTACTCTTTATTTCTCAAACACAGCCTAGAAGTATTTCAAAAACACTGAAACTGACGTAATTGACAGTTATTTCTTCAAATATTATCAACTATGTATATTAATTATAACGTTGAAATAATTAAGCAATCTCACAGTGTAGTACAGCCTTTCACATGTGTAACACGACTGAACGCGTATTAATCAAAGCAGCCTAAATTATTATAATCAATGAGATGTCATTCCTTTTTGTCCGTAGCTTACAGTATTCAGTACCATTTACTTCAAATTCTCCTAAATGTACAGCACCGTATTAAATAAAGTTCCTATATAATTTTGTTGGTAAAAATGAAACGAATCAGTGTTTCAGTGGATTTATTTATAGTTTCAGGAACGTAATGATGCTTATAAAAATATTCTTGTTGAAATAATTTTCTGTATATCTCCAAGAACGCATCACTATTAATACCAATGTTTCTTTACAAAACCAATAATGAACTATATAATATTTAAAATCATTACGTGCGTGCATTCATCCAGGTGGGGCTAGACCGAAGGAATTAGGTGAGCATTAAAACCTGTGTATTAGTTTCGACGTTCACACATCGCACAGACAGACACATCACAGACTTATAACGTGTGATTTCGCCATATCGAACAAACCTCTCCGCACCTTGCCTTCTCTGACTGTGAGCAGAGCTGCTGACGGACCACTGCACGCCGGAGCCGACACCGGAGAAATAATCGAGCCGGGCGCTACCTTACAGGTTGCCGAGCGAAATCTTCCATCACGTCAAAACGAATTCCCCCTCAAAACGATAAATCCTCCGGTCCACACCGGCCGGGCTTTGAAGGCGCGCGGCAACTGTTTTTCATCCCCGCGGGCCGATCTGATGGATGACCCCCAGGGGGGGATCCGCGGTTTCATCTTTATGAGCTGTAATGTATGCTTTTTGCCGCCTCGTGATAAATTGTCATTGCGTCGGTGTGTATTTAAAGTTGCCGCATAAACAGAAAGAGACAACAGACAGAGAGTGAGATTTCCCCGCGGATTACCGCAACAGGTAAGGGGGTATTTTTTAGCGTTAAATATTCTTGAATTAGAAATACGACCGACGCGCCGAGCCGCGCTGCGGCGAGACAGCTAACTGATGACGCGCGCCCGGGGACGCCGTTGGTGGTGGGGGTGGAGGTGAGGTGATGGCAAAAGCGGCGGCGGTGGCACTGGGGACGAGGGTGGTGGCAGCGGTGGCGGTGGAAGACGTGATGGCGACAGTGGTGGGTGTGGTGACGGTGGCGGTGGCGGTGGCGGTATCGGTGGAATTTGTGGCGATGGCAGTGGGGGGTGGTGACGTAGGCGGCGGTGACGGTGGTGCCAGAGACGGCTGCGGTGACAGCGGGGACGGGGGCGATGGCAGGAGCCATGGCGGTGGTGAAGGCGGCGGAGGCGGTGGCGGTGCGCGAATAGAAAACGCCAGACGGATGGACGGATAACCGCAATATATCGCGGCGCGCAATTAGGTTATCTGGAAGTTTTCCAGCGGACGGAAGGCGCCCGGGGAAACGCTGCAAGGCGTCGAAACGCGGGCTAGGAGTAATTGGGAAATTGGTTTCGCCTCCGCCTCCCGCGCCTCCGCCCCTTGCGCCGCCAGGGACCGGAAGGGAAAGCGAAATTTTAATAAAAAACGAGAGGCGCGGGAACGCGTATCGAGGGGTTGGCAACATCGGAAAACTCAGGAATCGACGCGTGCGCCTGCGAGACTAATACCCTACACTGAAATAATGCTCTCGCGGCAGACGCGTGTGTTTTTTTATTCAAATCCGCTTATGACGAACGTCTCACTGCGAGAATCATGTTTCAAGAACGTGGGGTTTTTATGATTTAAAATTCGGTGTCAGTACCTGACTTAGTATGTAATCGATAGAAACCAATCGATTCAACAAATTCAAATTGATCAGTCCTAATCGACCACTCGGACTCAACCAATTGACTGCATTAATATGAACCAAAACTTTCGTAAATGTCAAGTGTTGGTATGTGAACTGGTGATTTTTTCCTTTTTGCGATAATTTTCTCGCAAGATATTTGTCTACATTTTTTTTCAAATCAGAAAAATCTCGGGGCAAATATCGCATTCCAATGTGTTCGAGTTATTTTAGTATCGTTTCGCATTTGATATAAATCATATACGAAATAAGTCAATATGATGTAAATGAAATATAGATAGAGTGTCAGCTTCATGTATACAAAAACATTTCAAGATTTTTAAGGAAACAATTTTTACAGTGTGTCACATATAAAACTGTGTCACATATAAATACCATCGGCATCTTTAATCTCGTTGTAAAACAAATGCTTCTCCGCGTACTAATTTAAGTGTTCCCACTCTCTCTACTTTGAGTGGTCTCTGTCCCTTTGAGCGATCATATTATTAATATTCCTCATTTAATCATGAATTGACTCATGAAACCTTAATGCGAGTAGACTAAATTCTTCTAAATTCCGGAATATGATTCTCTTTTCTTTTTAATAACATAACTGCTATATTTCAATTATGTCACTTCTTACTTGAATATTTTTGCCAATAATTCTGCAGAACATTACGACGAATCGTTAACGAACGACGTAATACGGCGAAAATTAAATGATTAACGTGAATCTATGATAATATTTTAATATCTTCTTAGTATTTCGAAATTAATAGGTTTTTCAATGACAACTTCATGGCAGTTCCTTCTGAAACGGCCCTCTAAACTTCACACAAACCTCCACATTCAAGTTCAAGAAGAAAAC
>JAZDUA010000057.1:3822500-3867500 GCA_038098605.1 Gryllus longicercus | reverse complement strand
GACAAAGAGACAGACTGACTGACTGACAGACTGACAAAGAGACAGACTGACTGACTGACAGACTGACAAAAAGACAGACTGACTGACTGACAGACTGACAAAGAGACAGACTGACAAAGAGACAGACTGACAAAGAGACAGACTGACAAAGAGACAGACTGACAAAGAGACAGACTGACAAAGAGACTGACTGACAAAGAGACTGACTGACAAAGAGACTGACTGACAAAGAGACTGACTGACAAAGAGACTGACTGACAAAGAGACTGACTGACAAAGAGACTGACTGACAAAGAGACTGACTGACAAAGAGACTGACTGACAAAGAGACTGACTGACTAAGAGACTGACTGACAAAGAGACTGACTGACAAAGAGACTGACTGACAAAGAGACTGACTGACAAAGAGACTGACTGACAAAGAGACTGACTGACAAAGAGACTGACTGACAAAGAGACTGACTGACAAAGAGACTGACTGACAAAGAGACTAACTGACAGACAGACTGATTGACAAAGAGACTGACTGACAAAGAGACTGACTGACAGACAGACTGACTGACAAAGAGACTGACTGACAGACAGGCTGACTGACAGACAGGCTGACTGACAGACAGGCTGACTGACAGACAGGCTGACTGACAGACAGGCTGACTGACAGACAGGCTGACTGACAGACAGGCTGACTGACAGACAGGCTGACTGACAGACAGGCTGACTGACAGACAGGCTGACTGACAGACAGGCTGACTGACAGACAGGCTGACTGACAAAGAGACTGACTGACAGACAGGCTGACTGACTGACAGGCTGACTGACTGACAGGCTGACTGACTGACAGGCTGACTGACTGACAGGCTGACTGACTGACAGGCTGACTGACTGACAGGCTGACTGACTGACAGGCTGACTGACTGACAGGCTGACTGACTGACAGGCTGACTGACTGACAGGCTGACTGACTGACAGAGAGACAGACTGACAGAGAGACAGACTGACTTAAAATTCTAATATCAGGGTCTTAATTTCCTGATTTTGCAACAGAAATGTAATGTGAGAATGTTTATTACACAGGCAAGGAAATTTAAAAATATTCACCAAAATGAACAACTTTATATTGAGAAATTATATAATAGATACAAGACAATGATTGTTTGTTTGTTGGTTCGTACTTAATACTCTGCAGTACTGTTTATCTGATTGTGATAAAACTTTTCAAACTTATTTCTAGCACGTTTGGAAAGAATATAGGCATAGTATGATGGAAATGTGAACATGCCCGAGCACATAGACGCGCGTTGATGAAGATTTTATGTACACTCAAGACCCTAAAGAAGGCGCATTGTGAAATAAGTCAATTTTATGATATTGACATGATAATATTTGAAAAAATAGTTTATATACTTATGTAAATGAAATCTCCTTCAACGTATCAAAACGTGACCAGGCGAACACGTGTACATAAATGTTTGACAATCAGTCACATATGCCGTATGTATCATGGCGTTAACAAAATTTCCCACCATACGTTAATTGACAAAACATGATCATTTGCTACATTTCTAAACGCGTAGAAATACTTAACATTTATTCGGAGACACACCGTATTTGTCTTTAAATTCCTTGGCCTAGACCAAAATCAAAATTGCAAACTGAGGTAAAACAGTCTGATAAGGTAATAATTATGTAATAAATTTTGCGCTTGAAAATTAATAGGATTGAATTTATTTTTATATTTACAAATGGATTTGTAAATATAAAAATAATTGCATTGTTTTTAACGAGGAGGAAGAAGCAAGCACGTGAAGGATCTTTTTTTTGCACTTCGGAGAAGTGTTTCGACCATCGATGAGCATCGGGAGGGGGAGGGGGGCGGAGCGTAGCGGCGATTGGGTCGTGTTTTGGACAACTGCGTGCTGCAACAAGTGTCTGAGAGAGACAACAGGTGGCCATCGCGGCTTCCTGATCCCGCAGCTGATACGCAGCCTCCTCGCCTGTCTCCTCTCACTAGGATCCCCCATAGTCAGAACCGACGTAAAATGACGCTAGCAAAAGTGGCGATGGGAAACGCGGTTCTAATCGGCAAATTCTGTCCCTTGTTTAAAAAAATAATTCAAATGACTGCTAACGATCTATCGAGAAACGATTTTGTGAAGAAACACACAGAAACAAAAATACAAAATCCTTTATTGATTAAAAAAAATCTTAAATTAAATTTGGCTTTTTTGTCTCATTCTTGAGCTTAGCAAACTAGCAGTCGCGTAATCTAGAAGAAAAATTAATATTTCTAATAAAAACTCTTTTTAAATTATAGGGCTCAAGGCCCACAACGAGAATTCAGAGATAATTTATTCAGCCGCAGAAAACCCTGATGACCGTTCCCACCGGTCACAGTCTAAAAAAAAAAGTTTAAAAATACTACACGCACACCGAAAAGATGAACAAATATATGTACGTCATTTAAAAATAATTCCCAAAAGTAACCGAAAAGATTAGGGATTTCTTAATTTCAACAACAATTCTTTGGTATCCTTCATTTAAATGTCTTTGCCCTTCATACCCTGATTTCTGATCTGTATTCTTTTTTACCCACTTCTCTATCTGTTTCCTTTCCATTCACATTTTTCTAGCTCACCTTTTGCACCTCACCCACTTACAGTCTTCCTTACCTTTTGCCCTCTCCTCTTCTGATTACTTGCATTCTTTTTCCTCAACTTCTCCTTCAATATCTCTCCTTCTGCTTCTATCTGGACGCTTAGTTTTTTTCTCTTTTATCCCCTTCTCTCATTCTCTCTCTGCCTGTCTGTCTGTCTGTCTCTCTCTCTCTTTCTCTCTATCTATCTCTCTATCTCTCTCTTACAGTACGTGAAATATGTAGAGAGACTAAAATAATATTTTTATTAAAAATGGGGGAAATTCCGAAAAAATATAATGTACAAGTGTTGACAAGATAAAATGATCAATATTCTTTAATAGGATCAAACATGCTTTTTTTTAACAAGTCGTATTTTTCAGCATATATTTCTGTAATATTGAAGAATTATGAATTCGCAATTAGAATATTTTTAGTGCAGCGTAAATATGTTACGTAAATGAGTTCAGTAAGTAGAAGACATTATATTCAAAAATACATTGGCAATTTGTTGTGTCTAAATACATTCCTGAATGGCTTTTTTATAATATTTATTTTAAAATTGTTTTTAAAAGTTATTTTTGTTAAATATCGAAAATTCCTACTATGAATTGCAAATATATGAAAACAATTATCTGCCTTGTCTGATAACGGCCAATTTTTTCCGAATGAAAGATTTCTGCGTACCATCCATGCATATCAGATGACAACCGACGAGAGACGTTGTAAGATATTCAGGTCACGTTCTGGGCGTGTTTCGCCTTCACTGAAGACATGCAACAGGTCCCAGAACTACTTACCAGTCAACACGCAAAAGTAAATTTAGGTCCTATAAACTTGTAGAGTTTTGGGAAGTGAGAAGCAGCTTTAAAAAAAAAAAAGATCGAAATATGACTCCTGTCCAGAAAATGAATGATCATTCAAAAAGTATTATACAGTTTCTTTCATTGTTATTTTCGAGTCGCACGTTTTATCGCTTTCTTGCATATTTACCCACGTAATATACGCAGTATAGAGTTATGTAATGCTGGGGAAAATCGATTTACATATTTTAAGGAGTTTTGGTGGTCCCCTGATACCGAAATAGTGCTTTTTTAAAACTGTTTCCGTTCAACAGTTTTGACAGACTAACAGTTATACAGACAGATAAAACTTATAATTAAAATAATTAGATGTTTTATATCAGGTAAATGGCAATAAAATTCAGTTATTTTATAATTTGAGACACATTGCAATTTTATTTATGTAGATTCTGCATTTGAACATCCTTCGCATTTAATTTTCTACGGCAACATTGCCACCGGGTTTCACACATGAGCTCAATTTTATATTTTTTCCAAAACGTAGACATTTTGTAAATTGGCTGAATATTTATAATCGAAATATAAGTGCATTATTTATTTGCTGGATATCTATATTTAGAACACTAACAATGTTCTTTTAGAAAGAAATTTGAGCTTTCAACTCAACCAAATTTCAGGGTTTTTAAATGAAAGGTAGTGTGCCCCAAATCTGTTATCGCTTGCCATTATTTACCGGTTTTGTAGTATAAATACTGAATTTTAATAAAATTAATAGAATGATCGCTTATTTTTCTTTACGTCGTTTATGTCAAGAACTTTTTCAAGGTCTTGGTCTAGCACAGCGTTCACCAACTGGCAGAGAAATGACGACGGAGCTCCGTTCCCCTGCCCGAGCAGGCGATAAGAGAAGCAGCGCAAGCAAAGGGGAGGAGAGAGAGAGAGGGGTAGACGGCTGTCGCCGGTGACGAAAACATTGGCAGTGTTTGCTGAGCCTTTGCCGATGTTTCAGGCAACATGAGAGCCCATCTATGCCCGTTAATTTTCTTTCAATTCGAGAAGAAATGTTTCTTTTTGTAGGTACCGTTACAATAGCGAAGTTTTTCGTGTGTTCAAAAGAACTGCAGTATGTTAAGAAGTTCAACCGACAGAGGCATTACGCAGATTTGCAACCCAGAGAAACCCGCGAGATGAAAATAATTTCTGAGAATTTACAGATAGCCTGCACTCATGAGATGACAAAAGGATTTTGTAGATTTTGTAGATGGAAAATGACGAGAATTTACAACATTCTCAAACAAAACTGTACATGAAATAATCAAGCCTGAAGACCAAATTCTCCCACGCGACCCCTTCTGGATATCTATTTGTACTATTTATTAACATTAATTACTCAGGCACACAAAATTTTTAAAAATTTAAAAAGACTTCACACATGTTTCTCTGTGTATATAGATGCGCAGAATCCGAAGCGAGAATTACATCTCCACCCTCTAGTTTTTTTAAATCGCGAAAAAACCGTCGTAAAATTGTAAATTGTAAACGATAGGGTCGGATATTGTTTTATGTTATAAAATAATCTCATTATATTTTTTAAAAGTTTACACATTTTTATTGAATCATGAACATTATAAATAATTATTACCATTCAAAAACTTAATTATCGAGCAAACCTTTTCCCCCTCCTCCGTACTATCAATGGAACGCCCGGCGCCGCCTTTGCTCCGCGGGCATTTCCTTTGCTCCGCGGCTCGGTTCAGAGCAGGGGAGCAGTTTTTGTGGCGTCACAAAGCATTGAGATGGCAAGCATTGAGTTGGCAAGCACGATTTCATTTCACTAGCGTGTGCTAGTGTGTACTTGTTAGCGAAGCGAAAATAAAGAGATTTTTAAGTTCGAAGATTGTGTTTTTAAACGCAAATATTAATGAGTTTACGTGAATGCAATATCCACCAGACGTTTGAAATGTGTGTCCCTTTTCAATAAATAAATAAGTAAATAAATAAGTAAAATAAAAAATCAGTGATTATAATTATGGGTAATACTTTACGTTTTCAAATTAAGGTTTAAAGCAGAATTTCCTCCTATAGTCCACTACGAAATACGTGTACATATTTTAGTAAATTTATAAGATTTCAATAACTTTTTTCAGCAATATGTTTAAAATGGGTTCACAAGGAAAAGTGTAATTGTATTTTTCCAGAATTTGTCAGCATCCCAATAAAATATTAATATCTTAAATCCCAACTAAATTTTAGTGACAAAGTAAATTCCATGGTGACAGCTGAGGTCTATTATATTCCACAATAATTAAGGATCAAAAATATAACAACTTCAAAAATGTTTTTGTTATTTAATATTTTTAAATAATAACTTAGACATATTTCTGGAATTTAATCGGGTCGTCAGTTGCATTTGAAGATAGAAAAGTGCATATCAAATACAACAATCATTTATTTTTTACAAAATAAAGAGTAAATATTCTCAAAAAAATAAAAAAAAAATAAAAATAATCAAATAAATTAAGTAACCAATTTCATCAGATTTCCTATTCTACATTTATTATTTCGTTTATTCCCATTTATGTATTTAATTATTGATTTTTAGTTTGATTACATATGATAATTATATTGGATTTGCAAATTTTCCTGCCTGTAGTGCCTCTGATGATGGAATAAAATTCCTGTAGTATTTCTGGATAATTAATTAAAAATACTAAATAACTTTTGTTATTGATATCTCTTTGATCATCAATCAAATTATTTCAAGTTCTGGATGTCTTGTAACAAAACTTTGGGGGAATTTCTATTATTCGTGCAGGGCATATGTAATACTTTTCTATAGTAACATTTGTACAATTCTTCCTTTCGTGCGATGCAATCGCAAGAGTTCAACTAGTCTCAGTCTATGCTACTCTCAGTCTATGAAGTGGACTACAAACTGCAAAGGGGTTTAAAATGAAAAGGTGTTGTTAACTGCTTCATCCATTAAGCAATTTATCTCTGCATGAAAATTGAAATTCCCTATCGAACGTACTTCCAGTCCATAGAGCAATCAAGGCCTCCTCGGGTACGAAGTCAGCAGGAAATGAAATGAGATGGAAATTAGGGCAGTGCTGGGTATGGGCGTGGCTATACGTCACGCAGGGACCCGGGTGTGGCCGTACACAAAGTTTGTTAGTGACTAAATGATGTTATTCAGTCATTAGCAAACACAATTGTTCAACCGCTATGAGTCACAATTGTGACGTACGTTAGCGCAGTATATCGGTAGAATGATGCAAATGTACCAACGTGAAATTGAGCGAATTCAATTTGCAGGATGGAAATCGGAAATTAAGTTATCGGAGAAGTGTAAACTAATTTAAGAATTTCTCTCAGCGTTATGAAATGCATTTTTGATAAATTGTACATATTAACTCTCAACCGATGATATTAGATTAAGTTATTATATAGGCATCTGAGTTCTAACGGTTTAAACTGTATTTTTGTAGATCTCAAAGCAAACTTCTTTTCCAAAAACACATTAAGAGGATCGCGCGGTTGCGAATTACACTTGCCGCGATCCCTCAATTCACATGGAATTATTTTATTTATTTATTTATTGATTATTAGTAATTCTGGGCGAGTCAACAGCTGAAGACATTATTCCCGTAAATGTAGTGTACGTTTTTGCTCGCAAGGTGGCGGTGATCTTCTCCTGCTGAATGGCGAGATCCGCTGAATGGCAGCACCGCAATCGGGGCAAGCTCCAAGCCCGGCCGGTCTCCCGGCATGAGTGGTAGTGTAGAGCATGTTAGTGTGTGTTTAAGGGATGGGGATAGGACAAGGGAGAGGAAGAAAAGATCGCGCGCGGTCCGAGGCCCGTTTGTTAGGGTACTGCCCCGGCATTCGCCAGGTATTGATCGGAGAAACCACGGAAAACTACTGATCGGAGGAGCCACCCGCTAGAATCCTTCTCTAGGCAGCGACAGAACTCGACCCATCTATGTAGCTAGTGTCAAAAATCTTGTCAACGTCGTGACTCAAACCTAGAATCTGCTAAAAAAAACTGTCGTAGTTGGTTTGTGAATATATTGAAGAATATGGGACGTGTTGGCTACTTCGTTTGCCAAATATTGACGACGCAACATGGCAGAACGCTGTGCAGCTCAGTAAATCGCTTGCACATGAGAAAAGTTTCAGGTGTCACACAAGTTCCTATTGAGAGTTTGAAGCACATGGCCAGTAGCCAAGTAGAACCTCCTGGTCAAAGGCACTGCAGTGACATCAGACCCTGAGCCATCTCTTCAAGTGCACATATTTTGATTTTCATAATAGAGAATAATATAGAAATTTTCTCTGCAAGAGTTTTCGGAAAGGAGCAGCATTCTCATGAGCCACTTCTGACACTTTGTTAATTTTATTTTTTTACTGTATTGAATACTCTGACATAGTAGCAAGAAGAAATATGGTGAGGAACTTTCTAGAAAATCGTACAACAAACAAGCGAAACTTTTAATCAGAATTCCCTTCCCACGAGGCGGTTCCTTGTCCCCCTATCTCATTTTGTCCGCTGCAGGTCGATCTCAGCCCCCTCGCCCGCTCCCGTAGCTCTGCACGCGAGACTCTCGCCTGTGGCTGTTTCCCACCTGTGCGTCTGTCGGAGCGCTCTGCGAAATTTCTCGAGGGACCTGCGGGGCTCTGAACTTGGCTCGTTCCAAAGCAGCGTTGGCTGCCGGCACTGCCCTAGGGCTCGAGCGAAGTCGCGCGGCGTCCCTTCCCTAATAAAAGGAAACTACGCAGTTGGTACGGAATCACTTAAGTTTCAACGGCTTCCACGCCAGTGGCTAAAGGAGCACGTCGTTTGCTAACTCCCGAGACAGCAAGGATATTTCGCGAAATCTGAAGAACATTCTAGTGACACAGGGTATGAAGATGCAGAAAATGTTGTGAGATTAAACTCTGCCTGCAATTATATTTATTTTATTGAGATAAACGTAGTGAAGCAGAAATTGATTTATTAGAAATCTGACAATTTATTCTTCGCTTCGTAATAAATATACATAAATGCCGTATACATATACCTATACCATTCTGTTGTGCTGCTTCTTTATATTGTAAGGTTTGTTGGCGTGAGTTTCTTTAAAAAGATCTATATTTTCTCTGTAACTAGGCAACAACTTGTATTTTTTTCGAGCGAATGTTTTAATGCGCATTTATGACGAATGGTTGATCTGAATGAATATTATTAAGTAGTTTTCATTTGACAATATCTTGAACATAAAATCCATATAATATTCATCCAATTTTTAATCGAATACTTCTGGAGACAAATAATGGATTAAATTTCGATTTTCCGATAACTTCATTCTACAAAATAAAGAGTTAATTTACGTAAATGCGACGCAACATGTCTCGCTGCCGGGTTGACTGTTCTCTAAAGTACGTGCCTGTCGGAGAACGTTCGGCAAGACAAAGAGGTGGAGATGCTTGTCTTCCGATATATTGATCGAAGTATGGAATGTGGGTAGTTCGATTTTTGAGGCACGCGGAAGATGTCAGTGCACTCAATAGAGCGGGCACGCAGGACTGCGCTAGGACGGGTGACAACTCCATCGATTGTGGCGCCTCTTCACCTGTTGGCAAAGAGCTCTGCCTACATGGGGAAAGTTTTTAATGGAACAATATTAAGAAACAAAACACATTGACGTACCCAATCGGACATGCAGGCAAGAATGACAAATAAAAGTCGGTTATAATTCGCTCTTTTTGAATATACACAACAGTTTGTTTAATTAAAAATCAAATTTTGAAGGATTATTAAAAAGGAAAAAGTGCTAAAATGAATTGTGGCTTTATTGAACCTTTTCCTATAATGATTATTGAAATGACTATTTAAACTATTGAAGTGACATGTATCAACTTCAGACATTAGAATTAATGATATTTATCATATAAATAGTAATTTCAGAGAAGAAAACCAATGAGCATTACTAATCTCCATTTTTTGTTGTGATGACGTATTAGTACTCTAAGATATGAAGCTAATAGAATTGTAATTCGATGTAAATCGATAAACGCCATTAATCATTAATATATAACTTGTACGGGTTATCAACAGGCAAGAGTTTTTAAAAAGATACGCATTGTCACAAAG
Organism: Gryllus longicercus; assembly: GCA_038098605.1. Lineage (NCBI taxonomy): Eukaryota > Metazoa > Arthropoda > Insecta > Orthoptera > Gryllidae > Gryllus > Gryllus longicercus. The sequence goes on along the minus strand of JAZDUA010000057.1, from coordinate 3,857,932 downwards.
GAAATTGTACACTTCTTGCTAAAAAAATCAAACAAAAACTGTCGGAGTTGATTTGTAAATATATTGAAAAATACGGGAAGTGTTGCCTACTTCGTTTGCCAGTAATTGACGACGAAACATGGCAGAACGCTGTGCAGCTCAGTAAATTGCTTGCAAATGAGAAAAGTTTCAGGTGTTACAAGTTTCTGTTGAGAGCTTGAAGCTCATGACCAGTATGCAGAATTTGCGAGAGGAGAAGCATTAAACTTTGAGAGAAGCTTAGGTATTGATGCATAAAAGTTTTTATTTGTTGTTTATTTGATTTATTCTAAAAAAATGTGTTTGATATTTGAAAAAGTTGTCACGAAAAAAAATCATTCATTTTCCACCATGAATTTCTGTCCAACCTACATACTTACAAACACACTGTATTTTGCATTGTATTGAATTGAGCCTCCTTGATGAATGTTTTACAGAAGACAAAGTGAAAACAGTTTCCAAGTAACAACTTTATTATTAATTCATTTCCGTTAATTAATGCTCTTGTTGGCGGTGAAAAGGCGATGTGTGCACAGTAGCGATGTTGGTCTGCGGATTCGAGTACCATGGAAAGCATGGATGTTTTCTCCAAGTGGTCGAGTTGTTGGGTTTCTCACGTATCCATTTGCGTCATTTCGTCACCATCACGTATCCTATCTGAACATCGGTATTCGTCCTGAATGATCACCAAACGTCCTTGGCATAATGAAATATAAACAAATCTCATACTCTGTCCAGTGAGAGACAAAAAGACGTTCGCTGCCACCCACGCCTACGCACAGAAACGATATTGCAATAATCAGCATTGTGAGTGTTGAGTACGAGGGTCAGTTAATTAGGCCATTGGTCCTATAGGTGTAGTCCATGTTTTTTCTTTGGCGGTGGCAGTATTCCACCTACCCTAGTTGTACAGTGAATATAAGTGAAACTGTGTGTAACGATAGTACTGGTAACAAGGTTGAGAAAGGAAAGATCGCGCTCGGTCCGTGGTCTATTTGTGAGGGCACTGCTCCGTCATTTATCTAGTGTTGACCGGAGAAACAATGGAATTCTACCGATCTGAGCAACCGACCACTAGAATGCTCTTCCAGTGGTTGGATTCGACTCATTTCTATAAATGGTGTCAGAAATCAGCAAAGCTCTCAGTCAACAATGCTGCCGAAACAACTATTGCCGCTGAGGTATCACTGCTAGTACCGTTTATCGCTTTTGACGTACTTGTCCTTATCGTTATTTTGACTCGTTCCTTGAAAAGAGGCCAGTAATGGCGGTCCAGTAACGGTGGCGGTGTGTTTCGCAGCATGTGGCCGAACCAGACCAACAGCAGCAGCGGCGGCGGTGGCGGCGGCGCGGGCGGCGCGCTGGTGTTCGAGCCCATGGCGCTGAGCGCGGCGGAGGGCGGCGGGCGCGCAGGCCGCCTGCTGCTCGTGGCCGGCCTCGCCGTCGTCGGCAGCGTCGGCAACATCTTCATGATCTCTTCCATCATCACCGAGGACCACCTGCGCAAGCGAGGTATGCACACTTTTTTTGGCCACCTTCTCTCGCCTCTTACTATACTGTTAAATCAACTTAACGCAACTAGAAGAAAGAAAAGACACCCTTAATTGTCGGAGTTGGTTAGAAATTTGACAGTCCTCAACCGTTATAGCTATCTAATAACGTACTTAGAAATTGTATGAGTGTTATTACTGCAGAGACCAAAAGTTAAAAACAGGCGGAGCGAAGCCGAGATTTTTAATTTGAAGAAGGCAGTAATAATTCTATAACATTTCGCGGTATGTTCATCATTTTATCGGTCACCATAATATCTCACGATTTATGCGAAAATGTTCATTACTACGGTAGTAGACAAATGAATTCTGTTGAGTGGCACGTTAGTACGATCTTGTGGGGTGTTGTCTCAGATATATCTATTTAAACAATATGCGTATACCGTGGTTCAAGATAAGATGGATGCAAATAATTCTCCTGTACCTCAAGGTACCTAAAGAAATTACGTTCGGTGAGAAAGTTGGCACGTCGACTTCCAGAGGCGACACCTTTAGATCGTCAGTAAATATGATTACTAAAGAAGAGTTTCATTTGATGGAATGACAGAAAAATGAGTTTAATTTGCCTAATATTCCTTTTTAATTGTACTATTAATACTATAATTAACAATAATTATCCAAAAAACTAATATGAGTTACTTTTATTCTGAATTGTTTGAATCTAATCTGTTTTGCACATCGCCATATTTTTTTCTTAATAAAGATTTTAGTTGCGATGAATCCATGTTTTTTTACACTGCTAAAGATGTTAAAACCCGTTGCTAAAAATATTAAATTTCTTCAGATAGGTACAAGTGCACGTAACAAACCTGTAACGTTGCATGTTAACAGGGGTTAAACACGCTTATGACCGATAAAAGATTGAACAGTCCTCGACCGTTATGAATTTAACAGGCTGCCCGCCGTCCGTTAAGGACAATTGAAACAAATGAGTTGTACGTAAGGTAAATGTATACACTTATTCCAAGAAATAGTATTCATTGTTTATATGATTTTTTTCTTAGAAGTAGATGGTATTGAGACACTTATTGAAGGACACGCGAGACGAGCAAATTACTGGGAAAGGGAAGAGGTTTTAGGCAGTGAGGCCCTTCCAGGTAGAAAAGGATTTAACGCTGCGGCCGTCAGAATAGTGGTGCGAGAGGAATGGGCAGTGACACTGATTCGAAGAAAGAGAATATGAAAGAATGATTGAAAACAAAATAAATTTACTTTTGGCTATAATTGTCGATATTGCATTTACGATTTATTTAATGAATCATATGCGGGAAGTAAATGAAATGAAATTTGTGCATGCATATTGCATATTAATGAAATATGAATGCAAATGAATTGCAGTAAATCAAATAAACTCGCCCATGAAAATTAACACAAAAAGGTGTTGATTGTCGTGTCACTTATGCAACTTGTGAATGATAGTTAATTGCCCAGACATGCGATTTTTTGAAAGGCTAAGAATGGAATATACCTTTCTAGTTGGAAATGGATGCGAAGGTCTCTGCAATGCACAACCGGGTCGATTTCGGGAATGCAGGCTTTCAACAGTCCAGTGATTGCAGGACACGTATGCGGCCCCATAACTAGACCAAGATACTCGAACACGTGTTCAATTTCTGCAGAGTTTGCTGTGAAAATACAGTGGCTCACATGGTCAGATTTCAGCGGGTGGGCAGAAAGGCGATTGCCGCACAATCCCTACGATACGTAATGAATGTTTTTGACTAACAATCTAGAGAGTATATAAATGCACTGATGAAGAAACGATTAACGAAAACAATATAAAGTTTATACAAGTAATAACACGAGCTTGGAACGAAAATGTCTCCCTGACGAAACTGCGGATTTGCGGAGGGCAGCGTTATCACAAAGAGAAATAGATATTGAAAAGAATCCGAAATTGTAGAGGTCCTTATATACGCTCACATGGAGTGGATTCTGTCGAGACCATGGTTTGGGGAAGTAGAGATAATGTATTTTGGCGTTGAGGCTACTCGCTATGCACCGCTATGCTTCAGGCACCTTCCGGCGGGAGTAGGCTGCAACGCCAGGAGCGGCCAGCTTCCGGGGACAGGCCCTTTTGTGCGTTGACGGAACAACGCAATAACATACGTAACACGCTCAGTTGATTGTAAACCTTAATTATAGATACGCTTAACAAACGTCAATCGCGACTGTTATTTGGTGTTTATCAGCGTAATGATGTGAATAATTACTGCTTGGAACGAAAATGTCTTCCTGACGAAACTGCGGATTTGAAAATTAAATTTCTTCAGATAGGTAAGTTAAGGTAAGGTAAGGTTAAGGTTTGTTAAGTGCACTTAACAAACCTGTAAGGTTGCATGTTAACAGGGGTTAAACACGCCTATGACCGATAAAAGATTGAACACCTTATGACCGATAAAAGATTGAAAGATTGATTACTACTATTTACAATATTACAGTACAACTAGTATTTTATATTGACATAACGCAGCCAAATTCAGGGCTGAAAAGTTGTTCTGGACGTCCGACGTCCATAAAGGATCTTAGCAGTCGTCGTCCATTGAGAACAATTGAAGGCGAGTGAGTTTTCATATCCACAGCAAAATTCCGGAGCTATATTCCTGTGAACGGTCCATATTTTTTGACAAACGAATTCTTGTAACCTTAATTTATTATATATAATTTCATATTTCTTAGTTCATTTCTTACATTAAAACGTTTGTTATACGTTTACAAATTAATATTTTAGATGTTATTTAAAACATCTCTGACAAAAATATGAAGTAAAGATTGTTAGCCATCAGTCGCCCGCCACTAATTTCCGCAGTTGGATACTACGTTGTTAGAATTTTTGTGTTACTTCATATTTCAATTTATTATTATTTTTGATATATTTATGTTATTTCATTTTAAATTGCGTCCTTTAATAAATTGTTTTAAATGTGAAAACAAATGTAGCATTCAACAGTCTCAAAACCCCTATAATTACGGTCAAGAAGCGCACTATTTTGAGAGTGGGTGACTAATATTGACGCCCAATTATTCCAAAATACTCAGAGTTTCGGAAATTCAATATGACCTTTTATAACAATCTGTTTTTGAATAATACATTTCATTAAAAAATAGTATTTTCATAATTGTAGTTGTAAGAAGTTGAAAAAAGTATGAATTTTTTCAGTTATCGAAAAATAAAGGTTTCAACCAACATGAGACCTGCACCATTTTCTTAAACGTCTTCAGACTATCTAACAACAAAATTTCATCAAAAACGATGGAGCCGTTATTGAGAAAAAATGTTTAAACAAAAATTAAGATTTGTCTGTATTTCACATAACATTACGCGAAAAAATACTCAAATTTTCGGAAATTTGTATATAACCATATTTCAAAATCTATCTTTAAGAAACAGGTTTTATTAAAGAAAACTCCTCTATCTTTAATATTTTAGGTGTAGGAAGACGTCGAAAAATATTTTGAATTTTTTTCAATTTTCGAAAAATGAGAGTTTTCAACCAACATGAGACCTTGACCATTCTCTTAAAGGTTCTTCAGACTATCCAGCAACAATATTTAATCAAAATCGATGGCGTCATATTTTTGAAAAGTTTAAAAATGTCCCAGGGGCTTTATGTAAAATTAAAATATCGGTTTCATATCCAAGGAGCCGCGACATTTGCTAGATGGATTGGGGAATATCAATTTTGGAGAAAATCGCTTGAACAGTTTAGCTCTAGCGTTGTTGCGCAAGTAGACATTTTAATATTGCTAAGCGTTGGGATTAAATTGCACAGAACGTCAAATATATACTTTAATTTTGTCGTCAAATATTATTTATACGACTTTCATTTCAATTGCATTCGACACAGATTTCGAGTTTCTGTGATTTCTGTCAACTCTGAAAGGAGGGGGTAATACGTCGAAGGGCTAAATCTCTGAAAACTATGCTGAAACTAAACTGAACTGAATGCTCAAAAACGTCTTAATATTGAGAAAACGGATTAAGAATCATAACCTGCCCCGTACGGAAAACACGCAGATCTAAGAGTCTAAGTCGAATCTTTTTCGATAGTGCCTCTGACCTGGAGGTCCTAGGGTTCGAGTCCCAGTGGTGGTAGGTCGAACTCAATCGCTGTCTGGAGGAGAATTCTAGCGACCGGCTGCTCGGAACGGTAGTTTACCGTGGTTTCTCCGATCAACACCAGGGTAATGCCTGAGCAGTACCCTCACAAACAGGCTCGCTCGCTCTTTCCTCTTCCTATCTTATCATCGCCCTTAGATACACTCACACATACTCACACGTACTACACTACCACACATGATGTAAAACCAGTCGGGAGCTTAGCGCTTGACAAGGTTGGGGCACTGCCCTGCTGGTGGGAGATACCTGGTTGAGGAAAATCTCCGCACGTCGACGCGATGTAGGACGAAGCCGGATCTCGCAATTGAACGGGGAAGATCATCGCCACCTCGCGCGATAAAAAAATATTTACTATACTTACGGTAATGAAATTATCTGTTGAAGCGTCCGGAATCGCTAATTAATCAATCAATCAGTCAATCAATCGAATTGTTTTAGAGTGAAGCACGAAGGTCAAATGAATTGCAACGTAACATGTAATGCGGGTTGCATGTGTGTCTCCTTTTCCACATTCCACCATGTGATGATCCGTAATATTCGTCTATTGAATGAAGTCTATTTTTTCGTCTTAAATATGTTTGAAACAGAACTGTAAGGTAAGTCCTTTAGGTATAAATGTTACCAAACCGTCATATCTCGTTAGAGTACGGGGGTAATAATGGTATGAAATATTTCGTAACAACGATTCCTTCCAGCGACGCTAAAAGCAGCCAAGGCAAGTGTGCTCAGCTGCCAAACTGTATTTTCTCTTAATGCACGCATTTTTTGCAATCATTCAAATTGCCGCTGTATTCATCTCACGCTGTCCCCAGAAAGGCTTCGTCGTTGCAACACGATTCTTAAAAGTTAACGCGATCACTCAAATACTAAAATACGCCTGATAGAGTGAATCTTTAAATAAATTGCTTATCAGAATGATATTCATCGCATAAATGGTAACAAAGTTTAGTGATTGCTCAGCTACGTCAGGCAAGAAGGCATTTATAGAACAGTATCTCCGTGTATTAAAATCTGTTACAGAAAAAACCTTAAGAAACTGTAGAGTTTTTCTAATATCGAGAGTAACGGCTGTCACAAATGTTGTTCCTTATCGCTCTTGATAAGTTTGTAAATTTTTTCTAGCGATTGCTTTACACATTAAAGCACGGGTCTAATGAGTTTTTTGATAAAATGAGTACATTAATTGAATCATTAAATCGCATACTTTTTAATGGATTGATGAAATCACGAATGCTTTAATGAGTTCAAATAACATATGTGCATTTATGAGACAACAATTACATTGATTTGTTGAAAAAAGGAGGGGATTGTTTATAACATCGACATTCCGTAACCAATATGTTTTGTTTATTTTAAGAGCTGTGTTATCAACATTGAAGGATTCCTTGTTGGGACGCTTTTGTTGTTTCCGTATGTTGGCTCGCAGAAGTTACATAAAACATAACATGAATAAATTGATATAAATTTCTCTAGTAGGGGGGATATGCCGGTTCTGGGCCAGGAAGTGCTTATCTTATCAGCTTATCTTATCTACTTCCGGTCCACCGCCCCCACATCCGGTGTCAACAACCGGCGCCACCAATTATAATGGCAGGAAGTGCTTATCTTATCACCTCTTATCAGCTTATCTCATCTACTTCCGCCCGCCCCTCCCCCTCCCCCCGCCCCTCCCCCTCCCCCCCGCCCCCACCCCACTTCCGATGTCAACAGCCGGCGCCACCCATTATAATGCCCCGCCGAATGTCAACAACCCCCTCCCCCTCCCCCCGCCCACCCGATGTAAACAACCGGCGCCACCAATTATAATGCCCCCGAATGTCAACAACCCCCTCCCCCCTCCCCCCGCCCACCCGATGTAAACAACCGGCGCCACCATTTATAATGCCCCCACCGACCGAGGTCAATGACCCCACCCTTGCGACCTCTGGCGGCGAATGGTGGAAGTGTGTGCGCACTCTGGCGGCGAATTGTGGAAGCGTATGTGTCTGCGCTCTGGCGGTGAATTGTGGAAGCGTGTGTGTGTGTGTATGTGTTTCAAAAATGCTCCTGCCTGAAGCGGATTCGAACCAGCCTCAATCCCATTTCCTTTGTGGGAGGCGACCAGCACTTTGGCTCTGAGCTACGGTGACATCTCGAGTCAAGCTGTCTGCTTTGGGGTACAGATATTACACGCGGTCGGGAGGCTGGCGGCCGGGTGGATGATAAGGGGGGGCAGGGGCGGGCGGCTGAGGGTGCGCGCTGCGGAAGTAGATAAGATAGCGGGGGGCAGGGGGCGCTGAGGACGCGCGCTGGCGGCGCTGGCGGCCGGGTGGCTGATAAGATAGCGGCGGGCGCTGTCTGCTTTGTTCGCCCACTCATTAGCGCTATAGAGATACTACACGCGCGCGCTCTCTGGGAGCGATTCGGGGAACGAGAGGAGATGGCGCTGTGCGTCGGGGCGCGCATTTTGAATGCACTCTATATAAGATAGCCAGCCGCGCGTCTCTCTCTCTCGAGTCGAGAGCGCTGACGCTCGCTGTCCCACTGAAAAGACTTTTATAATAGAAAAAAAGGAAGTCCTAAATGGCGGTGACAGGGAAAAAATAAATGAAAAATCAGTTCAATTGAAAGAATGTTTCTTTTTAGCGAAAACAAATGAATAAAAATTAAATTCATTAAATTTCATTCAAAGAATGTAAATAAGATAGAAGTTAGCAAAAAATACAAATCAAAGACGCAAATGTTTAGAATGCACACACACACAATCTTAGATCCTAACTGCTTGCACTTGTATTTTCATATTGTTATACTACGCTTTAGAAGATAACAAAAAATACAGATCAAAGACGCAAATGTTTAGAATGTACACAGATAATCGTAGATCCTAACTGCATGCACTTGTATTTTCATATTGTTATACTACGCTTTATAACCCTCTGTACATAGGCTAGATTGTCAAAACGAGTACAACCTCGAGACTGTGCTGACGTATATGGGCGTCAAACTTCGTCACTGTGGGCTGGAGGCCGGTGCCGTATTTTCGAATGGACAACACAGCGTCTGGATGGATTGACGAACGCGAGTGCTGTCGCAGTGCCGACCGGTGAAGGAAGTGGTCGAGTCGAGGACAGCTAACGCTTCAGCGTCGTGAGAATAAACTCTTCCGGTTGAGGCGATCTCATTTTACCGACTCCTTTCGCCCCGTATGATTTGTGTGCACTGTCCAGGGGGATGGGGGCATGCTGAAGGCAGGGAGTGTTCAAAGCTTTCTGGATGACGCAATAGCGCACGGTCATCAGCTTCACAGCACAGGAGGTCACCCCATCCCATACCACTTTCTCGTGACAGCCAATCACGTGTGAAGAGTTTTTTCCTTATCTTCTTCGACATCTGATGATTCTTTTTCTTCCTCGTGGCAGCGTCGGTCAGCACACATCAACGGTCGATCGATAGGGTGTAGTGTAGTAGGGGCGGTGAAGACTGCTGTTGTAGGCGATGATGACGCGGCGTCGCGGAGGCTGTCCCAGTTCACCACCACTTCTTCCACGCATCATACGCTTCTTCGTCTGAGTTTGTTCCATGGCGACAGGCGAGAGACGAGTGTTGAGGCCAACGTGGTTGCAAACGCCCCCCCCCCCCTACTACTAGTTGAAAGTGATTCATCATAAATCTCCCTACTACTAAAAGTGTCTAACCATAAAATATGTAAAAAATACTACTAAAAGTGTTTAATCATAAAATATATAAAAAATTTAAAAATACTACTAAAAGAGTCTAATCATAAAATAAAAAGTTTAAAAATGAATGTTAGTCTATCTGAACCCCGCCTCCGGGCGAGAGGAGTCGGTCTCTAGAAATCTCATCCAGGCAGCATAATTTTAAATCGAATTTTTAAAATGTTATCTTTTTAATGAAATAAAAATTTATTTTGAATATTTTCCATGTAAAATTTACGAATTGAATTATCTTTAGATAATACTAGAATTGAATTATAAACAAAGATAATTATTAAAAATAAGTATGAAAATGGATTATTATTATTATTATTATTAGTGTATTTTCCCAATAATGGAAAACGTTAAGGAAAAATTGACTCGTTTTTGTGGAGTTCTAATTAGTTTTTGTGGAGTTCTTAATTTTCCAATATTCTTTCATTCTCTTGGAGAATGCCAGTTTTCTTTCTTCAGACCATTTCGGCCTGTAGGGTTTTGATTTTGGTTGTTCTGCCTTGACTTCCCATTTATTCACTTTGTTGCGGAAGGTGTTTTTGTCTGAGGTGACAGTTATGTCGGCGTGTCTTTTGTTTGTTTCTTTCATCCATGATGTTGTACTTTTAAGTGAGGATAGTTTAGCATTCTTTTAGTTAGTCGAGTATTTGGTAGTCTGTCTATGTGTCCGAAGAATTTTAGTCGTCTTTTCCTGATGTCGACTTCTATGTTCGAGTACTTTTCAGTTGTCTCAATAGACTGTAATCTGTATCCATCGGGAGTGAGTCTCGCACCGAGTATCTTTCTAATGATTTTTCTTTCTTCTTTTTTGAGGGAAGATCAAGTGTAGCGTTAATAATGTCATCAAAATTATAAAAAATGTTTACTTTTACGATAAATTGCCATTGAACAGGCAGGAAGAAGGAACATTTATTGTGTGAAGATTTTATTTCATCAAAGAAAAGTTAAAACAGCTCATCAAAGGTACAGTCTGTGCATCTTGAATCCATGAATCTCTTCCCTACTCCTTTAGTGTAAATAGGAGCTACTGTCTCTATTTTTATTCTTCTTTCAACTGTTTTGCTGTTTCAAACCTATTAGCTTTGATCTCTAATTTAACAATGTGTGGGAAAATGACCACTTATATACAATAATTTTTAGCTAAAAAATCTAAATAAATGGCCGAAGCACGTGAAGATCCATCACAGAAGATACCTTGAACTCTTGAGAAAGTTAGAACGCAAATGATTGAATCTCCAGAGATTGGCGTTGCACCATTAAATCTAGTGGCCGGTTTCATAACTAATACCCACTCTCTACACGCATTTCTTCAATTTTTATAGAGTGTTATTAAGGTATTTCCTAGCCAAAAATACCAATTCAATGTAAAATCTGTCAAAGATTTGATCACACTCAAGCTAACTGTGAACGCGCTCCGAGATGCGTTAGGTGTTTAGGTAACCATCATTATTCAAAATGCACGGAACCTAAAACACAAACAAATCGGAAATGCGTTAACTGTAAAAGAGATCACACGGTCAATTGGAAAGGTTGTGAAGTTTATCAGAAACCGATAAAAAATCAAACAGAGCGGTATAAACAGAGACGAGAGGTTTTTAATAACAGAGAATCCCACGAGATTAAAAACCTTGACCGAAAACCAATCCCTCAAAATCATCCACAACAAACAAACCCAACACAATGACCTCCAATAAATCCCTGGTTTTCAAATCCTCAAAGACTTAATAGCCAAGTCCCCCCGTTTTCGAACGCCAATCTCCCTCTACACCAAGGACAGGTAATAACTACAATCATCAACCAAGTAATAAACGCACTCATTCCACAAATACAAATATTAATACAATCAGTCCTCGATAATGGACGTAAATAAAAATCCAGAAACAAACATTCTCAACTGGAACGCGAACGGAATAAAAAGGCAAGAAAATCAATGACGACACTTTAACAACCCACAACATAAAAATAGCTTGTGTTTCAGAAACTCACCTGTTACCTCAAATCAAGTTCTCAATACCAAGTTTTAATATCTATCGCAACGATCGTCTCTCAGCGACGGCCGCAGGAGGAGTGACCATACTAGCGCACAAAGATATAAAACATACGTTAATTAATAGTCCTATGAGCAACGATCTAGAAACTATAGCAATAAAAACAAAACAACAAAGACACACCATAATATGCCGATATGAACCTCCTAATAAGCTATTCCCTAGAAAAATATAGTCTGAAATTTTTGGAAATAATGATAATATCATGCTAATAGGTGACCTTAATAGCAAACACTGCGATTGAAAATGCAACACAACTCCTCAATGGCAAAATTTACTAAATCTAACACTCTCAATTTAAGTATTCTGATCGCAATAGAACTCACCCCCTTACAACAATTATATAATTCCTGACATATTAGCCTCATCAAAAAAATATTGATTTTCCCCTAAAAAGTAATTTCTGAACTCGATTCGGTCTCAATAATCATCCTCTCTATCATCTTATTATAAACAACAAGAAGGTAAAATAAACTGGTCTAAATTCAGGGAAATTTTAAAAATGAATTACAAACATCCGCAAAACATTCTGAAAAAGACTTAGATAATGAAGTAAAACTAATAGTACACTTACAAGGATCCCTCACCAATTCTACCACATTTCTCAAAATAACAAACCCAATAATCAAATCCCAGTAAAAACCAAATGAAATGTAAACATAATTTAAGGTGCTATTGGCAAATGACGACCAGACTTAAAAAGAAAATTAAACAAACTGACGAGTTAAAACTAATCTAGACCAGCATAGGCAAGCCTTCAGACTTTTCTAAAAGAAATTCACCCGTCATCTAGGCATACATACAATAAAAATTCAAAAACAAGAATTTTCGTCAATAAAACTAGATTCACAAGTGGCAAATTCTGATTTTGAGAAAACATCTCTTATAGCTGCCTTCAAAAGCCATTCAACCCAGTTGAAAACGATCACTTTCATCAACAAATAGAGGAATTCAATCAGAAACCACTATATACAGCTCCAATCAATATAAAGTACCCCATCAGAAATTAAACAAGAAATCAAAAACTAAGACATCAGCAGGGACATTATTTCTAACAAAGTTCTAAAAGAGCTAAATAACAATTCGATAGCAACAATATTTAAGCCAGCATGTAGAATAGGTTACTCTCACAACGATTGGAAAATTCCTTCCGAAAACCAGGAAAGAACCCAAAAGATCCAGTGAACTATGAACCTATAACCCTACTCCCGTCATTGACGAAACTATTAGAGAAACTGATATGAAAACGATTCATAAAATTCATGCACACATCCCAGACATGCAATTTGCATTTCGACCTAACCACTCCACAGCACATCACTCCGCTTACCGAATATATGGCGCAAGGATACCAAACAACACCGCAATATTCCTAGACATCACCAAAGCGTTTGACAAAATATGGCATCAAGCCCCTCTCTACAAATGAAATAGGCACTCCAGACTACTTATTCCAACTGATGAAAAGTTTTCTACATCAAAGAAAGCTCCAAATCAAAATGAATCCTTACGTCAGAACAGAGCTGGCTCAAGACCATTATCACCGGTATTTTTCAATTTCCGATTAACCACACTTAATAGATTCGCAAATAGCAAATAGCGCAAATAGCTTTTTAACGAGAAATAATACATAGATTAAACGTGGTTGAAGACTATCGGCCTGCCAATGCTAGCGGAGCGCGGAATTATTGCATATCCTTTAAGCGAAAAATATTGTCACCAACCAGAATGCCGTGTTATATGAAGTAAATGTTCCATTCAATAGTAAATATCCAAGGAATAAGTGTATGATAGCAAGGAATTATAATTATGCGTTCTATGCTGAATGATAGAAGGGAAGTGTATTCTCGAGGCACGGGTATTACGTATGAACCTAACGTATCAACTTTACCTTTCTAAGGACTTATCGCCAGTAGCTGCTTTTTAAATAAGGAACTAAACAAAAAACATTGCCATCGAAAGTGTCATAAAACGCATTTTTCAGATTGCAAAACTGTAAGAAACACCATTTCCGACACTTCTGCTGCTGGGTTGTATGCATAAAAATTAAAATGTCTAAACAACCATGTCTTATAAAAAATACAAATATTTACAATGAGCAATCAGTATGATTCCGAAAAGTTGGGGTTTCATAAGAAAGTGTCTGCCACCGGAGAAATTTCAAATTCACTAGCATATAATATACTACCAAGAATGGTGTAATTTTGTACTGGACTATACACAATTGAATCACTTTATGAGTTCATTTCTGATTTTTTCTCATTTTCAGTCAAAATTTAGGCCTATGGACACTTTGGAGTGGTGATTTAGGTATAATAATTTTATTTTTATAATAATAAAACGCAAAAATTGCAATTTTTATTTATGAGTGAAATCTCAAATATGCTACTTACCGCTGTTATTGAAACTAAACGTTCTGCAATATGGCTAGAAAAAAAAATGAAGCTTGCAACTTTAGTTGTGCTTAAGCAATTACTCTAATATATTAGAAAATTTTCCATTCAATTCCAATACATTTTTTGCTGCAAATATTTTATGTTTAAAAACTTTCAAGCAATTATTCCTTTGATGCATAGGACAGCTCAATCCAGTGCTGTTGTGTTTAAGATTCTACTACAATTTTGAAACAAAGCAGAGTATTCATAGCGGGCTCCTGACAATCCAGTCACTCGATCAATTTTATGGAAATGACTCTTCTAGTGAAATTGTAACTGAGCCAGTCACTCAGACCGTTTGAAATGTATGCAGGAATGTTAAAATCACATAAGTCGCAATGTTTAAAACCTGTTTTTAACGGCATTTCTTGGTTGAGAAAACGGAGTATTCCCCACCCCATGTCCGTCACTTGATCCAGAAACTTTTCATTATGCTAAGACATATTTACGAGACTCTTCGGTAAGGACATGTATTCAAATTTGTTTCAAAACGTTTTTCAGAAAAAGTGAGACAAGATCATAACTAACAGATGTCGCCATCTTACCTGCACAAGACATCGGTTCAAGGAAGAGATGTCTCTACGGTTACCCACCTCGAACATGGTTTCGTAGTTTCCCTTGTTTCTTGTAATTTTGGTATTTGATTCTCTCAACACAGAAAATTCTATATCCCTTTTCCCTGATTTGCCCCTTGCTTAGACTCGGTTGTAAAAAAAAAAATTTCCTCTGCGACCCTCTTGCCATCGTAGAGAGAATCTTGATTTTCTTTCCTATTTTCTGTACTTCTCCCGCGCTTTCCGTAAGCTTTTCTGACTTTTGGTTTCAGTTTCCCTATCTTTTCATTTTAGTTCTCGAGATCTGGGGTCCCCTCGCCCGCCCAGGGAGGAATATTTAAGTCTCCCCCGATTATCAACGTTTATTCTTATCGCTCTCCATACGCGTCACCTCACTTTGATTTCGACGCATCACATCTCGAATTCCCCATCTTTCCAGACCTCTTCTGCATGCAAACTAGCTTTAACACAATGAAACGTCCCACCCCCGCGTCCATCTCTGTCCCTCCTAAATATGCCATAATCATCGCGAAATATTTCTGCATTAGAAATGTCAGGTTTAAACCGTACCTATTACATCAGGGCAATACTGACCTATCAATTTCCAAAATTGTTTGTATTTATTTATTAAGATTCTACAATTTACCTGCAACACGAACTGTATTTGTATTCCAGGACCATATATTATGCGCTCACGATCAATTACAAAAGAACGTATTAACGTTTTTGATTGCAGACAGAAAAAATGGAGAATAAAAACTAGCGAATCAAAGTCACAAGCAAAGATTTTCATCTTCGAAACTCAAAATTTTTCTTTACTCATTCAAAACACATCCATACGATGACTACGATACACCACTTCCGTACCTAAAAATTACATTGGACGCAAAATTAACCTGGAAAGAACACTTCATCAGCACAGTAAAGAGACATTCACAAAAATCTAAAAGCCCTATCGCATACTAAAAATGAAACTTCACTTAGCATCGAATGTGTTAAAATCATTTAGAAATCATTCATTAGATCTTTACCAAGCTCCGTGAGCTCCGTTTTAATACGGGTCATCTACATCTACATAAATTAACAACAAATTATGCAAATTCATCCAAAAATTCAACAATGTGTCATGGTTTAAAAGCAATCGACAACTACTCAGAGAAGTAATAATAAACCCTTCTAGACTACATTTCTAAAAAAATTTCAAAAACTTTCAGGCCCAGAAATACCTTCTGCTGAAACTTAAAATCCTAGTAAAACTTACCGACAACAACAAAGAATTTATCCTATGTCAATTTCAAGATCCCACTAAGTAAAAAGATGCACTTACTCACGTAGTCAAAACGCTATAGACGTAGAGAAGACTATTTTTAATATTTCCAGCACACCTGATTTTTAGAATTGGGGAACGCTTTTTAGGTTTTCTTTATGTAGCGTTTCTTTAGAATATAATTAGTTCATATGACTTTGTGTCATAATTTTGAATGACTGTCTCATGAATTTGTAACATAATTATGATTTATAGGTCAATACTCATGTGAATATTAAAGAAATCCAATTCAATCTGATACAACAAATGTATCATGGAGTCTCTTGAGCAGTTTGCTCATTCTATCTCCAAATTAACAATACTACGAGAGATTCCTCTTTTGAATGGAAAGAGATAAAGAATGACGAAGTGTATGCAAATCCTCAAGATGTCATTGCAGGTTAGTAATTGTTAAATTTTCACCGGCAAAAGGCTATTATGGAATCACATGTGGCAAGAGAAGAAATAAAGCTGAATGATGGACTTCTGCATTCAGTTCCAGAAACACGTAGAGCCTTATGATCCGTTTCAGTTTACAACAAAACCCTTACCTCCATACCAGAATAGATGAAACTGATCTTGCCGAAACCACTAGAAGACAAGCGTCCAAGATTTAATGACATACTTAAGCAAAGATCTCTGATGGTAAAGTTTGCGCAATACTTTTTCATTCAATTCATTTGCGAATTTCCTTATAAACATGCGTTCAGAATATTCTTACTGATATTTATCCCCTCTCACCAAGCATTCACCAACCATAATCTCTTATTCATTAGGGGCGACCGCCGCCGCCGCCCTCTATCATCTCCAACACGCGGGCGCAGCGGGGGTGGGCGCTCACTCCAGCGAGGGTGACTGTAGATAGCGCGCCGCCCGCGGTGATAAGACCCCCCCATGCTTCTGATAATCGAAAGAAAAGGGCTTTTCAGACTGCTTCTTGAGAAGCATCGAGAAAGACATAGAAAAAATGTTTGAATAAAACGTAATGTCCGAAGATTCGCGACAAATTAAACAATTTATAAATTTAAACAAGTTCTTCATAGACTTGATAGAAGAGTAAATATACAGTACGCCTTAACAAATATTCAAACATGCATGAATTTCTCCATAAAATACCCTTATGACTTACATTTTGAGCTATTTTATACTAAGAGCTGCTGTTTATTTACAATAAATTTTATTCTATTAAAATAAAAAAGTACTGAAAAAATCAACATGTGTAATGTTGAAATCGAATCAATTTCTTCAGTATTACTGTGTTGAATGCTGAAAAAAAATACAAGTTCATTGAGAATCAGTATTGAACAAGTTGAACTGTACTTTGAGAAATTAAAAAGAAAGAAGGAACAAAAACAAAATAAATTTTTGTAAAGAATGTCATGAATGTATTGGCTGAGAATGGAGAGGCAGCACCTAGTGTAATGAACTATGTTACTCGTGTGATAGACTGATTACTTCAGGAGCTTGGAAGAATATAATAGCCTCTTGGGAATTCGCATTCTAAAGAAAAATAATAATAAATGTGAAAAGTTATTGTTTTTTTTTTTTATGAAGAAACATAAGTCGCACGAAACTGCAAGAAGAAAGGCAAAACACCTTCAGTTGGTACCTCCTGTCGAAAGAGAGAGCGCAAGAGACAGCGACAGACAAAGGCACGTAGAGAAATGTGTGTTAATGAGAAAGAAAGAGAGAGAAAGAAAGAGACAGAGCGAAAAAGAGCGAGAAAGAGAGAGGGGGGGATACTTGAATGAATTTGCAATTTTGTGTTGTCATTTCCTGGTGACAGTATTTAATATTTTCACATGAAGCTAATGTATTATATTAGTTCCATTGATCGATTTTTTCCAGTTCTACAACATTTTAAGACGTGCGATCATGACATTACAGATACTTTAAAGTTCATTTGTTTTTCTTCTACAATACAATAGTACACAGTTGAAAGTTCAGTGTTTCTTTTTCATATCAGGCACTATGTATTTTTATATCACTATGTATTCCAATAACTATGAATCAATTGTAAGAAATATTGTCAGAAGATAAACTGAAAAGCAGGGTCACTTCACCTGTCCACGCGATATGATCAGCATGCTGAGTGTCATAGTACGAATGCTTGGTGAGAGGGGATAAATATCAGTAAGAATATTCTGAACGCATGTTTATAAGGAAATTCGCAAATGAATTGAATGAAAAAGTATTGCGCAAACTTTACCATCAGAGATCTTTGCTTAAGTATGTCATTAAATCTTGGACGCTTGTCTTCTAGTGGTTTCGGCAAGATCAGTTTCATCTATTCTGGTATGGAGGTAAGGGTTTTGTTGTAAACTGAAACGGATCATAAGGCTCTACGTGTTTCTGGAACTGAATGCAGAAGTCCATCATTCAGCTTTATTTCTTCTCTTGCCACATGTGATTCCATAATAGCCTTTTGCCGGTGAAAATTTAACAATTACTAACCTGCAATGACATCTTGAGGATTTGCATACACTTCGTCATTCTTTATCTCTTTCCATTCAAAAGAGGAATCTCTCGTAGTATTGTTAATTTGGAGATAGAATGAGCAAACTGCTCAAGAGACTCCATGATACATTTGTTGTATCAGATTGAATTGGATTTCTTTAATATTCACATGAGTATTGACCTATAAATCATAATTATGTTACAAATTCATGAGACAGTCATTCAAAATTATGACACAAAGTCATATGAACTAATTATATTCTAAAGAAACGCTACATAAAGAAAACCTAAAAAGCGTTCCCCAATTCTAAAAATCAGGTGTGCTGGAAATATTAAAAATAGTCTTCTCTACGTCTATAGCGTTTTGACTACGTGAGTAAGTGCATCTTTTTACTTAGTGGGATCTTGAAATTGACATAGGATAAATTCTTTGTTGTTGTCGGTAAGTTTTACTAGGATTTTAAGTTTCAGCAGAAGGTATTTCTGGGCCTGAAAGTTTTTGAAATTTTTTTAGAAATGTAGTCTAGAAGGGTTTATTATTACTTCTCTGAGTAGTTGTCGATTGCTTTTAAACCATGACACATTGTTGAATTTTTGGATGAATTTGCATAATTTGTTGTTAATTTATGTAGATGTAGATGACCCGTATTAAAACGGAGCTCACGGAGCTTGGTAAAGATCTAATGAATGATTTCTAAATGATTTTAACACATTCGATGCTAAGTGAAGTTTCATTTTTAGTATGCGATAGGGCTTTTAGATTTTTGTGAATGTCTCTTTACTGTGCTGATGAAGTGTTCTTTCCAGGTTAATTTTGCGTCCAATGTAATTTTTAGGTACGGAAGTGGTGTATCGTAGTCATCGTATGGATGTGTTTTGAATGAGTAAAGAAAAATTTTGAGTTTCGAAGATGAAAATCTTTGCTTGTGACTTTGATTCGCTAGTTTTTATTCTCCATTTTTTCTGTCTGCAATCAAAAACGTTAATACGTTCTTTTGTAATTGATCGTGAGCGCATAATATATGGTCCTGGAATACAAATACAGTTCGTGTTGCAGGTAAATTGTAGAATCTTAATAAATAAATACAAACAATTTTGGAAATTGATAGGTCAGTATTGCCCTGATGTAATAGGTACGGTTTAAACCTGACATTTCTAATGCAGAAATATTTCGCGATGATTATGGCATATTTAGGAGGGACAGAGATGGACGCGGGGGTGGGACGTTTCATTGTGTTAAAGCTAGTTTGCATGCAGAAGAGGTCTGGAAAGATGGGGAATTCGAGATGTGATGCGTCGAAATCAAAGTGAGGTGACGCGTATGGAGAGCGATAAGAATAAACGTTGATAATCGGGGGAGACTTAAATATTCCTCCCTGGGCGGGCGAGGGGACCCCAGATCTCGAGAACTAAAATGAAAAGATAGGGAAACTGAAACCAAAAGTCAGAAAAGCTTACGGAAAGCGCGGGAGAAGTACAGAAAATAGGAAAGAAAATCAAGATTCTCTCTACGATGGCAAGAGGGTCGCAGAGGAAATTTTTTTTTACAACCGAGTCTAAGCAAGGGGCAAATCAGGGAAAAGGGATATAGAATTTTCTGTGTTGAGAGAATCAAATACCAAAATTACAAGAAACAAGGGAAACTACGAAACCATGTTCGAGGTGGGTAACCGTAGAGACATCTCTTCCTTGAACCGATGTCTTGTGCAGGTAAGATGGCGACATCTGTTAGTTATGATCTTGTCTCACTTTTTCTGAAAAACGTTTTGAAACAAATTTGAATACATGTCCTTACCGAAGAGTCTCGTAAATATGTCTTAGCATAATGAAAAGTTTCTGGATCAAGTGACGGACATGGGGTGGGGAATACTCCGTTTTCTCAACCAAGAAATGCCGTTAAAAACAGGTTTTAAACATTGCGACTTATGTGATTTTAACATTCCTGCATACATTTCAAACGGTCTGAGTGACTGGCTCAGTTACAATTTCACTAGAAGAGTCATTTCCATAAAATTGATCGAGTGACTGGATTGTCAGGAGCCCGCTATGAATACTCTGCTTTGTTTCAAAATTGTAGTAGAATCTTAAACACAACAGCACTGGATTGAGCTGTCCTATGCATCAAAGGAATAATTGCTTGAAAGTTTTTAAACATAAAATATTTGCAGCAAAAAATGTATTGGAATTGAATGGAAAATTTTCTAATATATTAGAGTAATTGCTTAAGCACAACTAAAGTTGCAAGCTTCATTTTTTTTTTCTAGCCATATTGCAGAACGTTTAGTTTCAATAACAGCGGTAAGTAGCATATTTGAGATTTCACTCATAAATAAAAATTGCAATTTTTGCGTTTTATTATTATAAAAATAAAATTATTATACCTAAATCACCACTCCAAAGTGTCCATAGGCCTAAATTTTGACTGAAAATGAGAAAAAATCAGAAATGAACTCATAAAGTGATTCAATTGTGTATAGTCCAGTACAAAATTACACCATTCTTGGTAGTATATTATATGCTAGTGAATTTGAAATTTCTCCGGTGGCAGACACTTTCTTATGAAACCCCAACTTTTCGGAATCATACTGATTGCTCATTGTAAATATTTGTATTTTTTATAAGACATGGTTGTTTAGACATTTTAATTTTTATGCATACAACCCAGCAGCAGAAGTGTCGGAAATGGTGTTTCTTACAGTTTTGCAATCTGAAAAATGCGTTTTATGACACTTTCGATGGCAATGTTTTTTGTTTAGTTCCTTATTTAAAAAGCAGCTACTGGCGATAAGTCCTTAGAAAGGTAAAGTTGATACGTTAGGTTCATACGTAATACCCGTGCCTCGAGAATACACTTCCCTTCTATCATTCAGCATAGAACGCATAATTATAATTCCTTGCTATCATACACTTATTCCTTGGATATTTACTATTGAATGGAACATTTACTTCATATAACACGGCATTCTGGTTGGTGACAATATTTTTCGCTTAAAGGATATGCAATAATTCCGCGCTCCGCTAGCATTGGCAGGCCGATAGTCTTCAACCACGTTTAATCTATGTATTATTTCTCGTTAAAAAGCTATTTGCGCTATTTGCTATTTGCGAATCTATTAAGTGTGGTTAATCGGAAATTGAAAAATACCGGTGATAATGGTCTTGAGCCAGCTCTGTTCTGACGTAAGGATTCATTTTGATTTGGAGCTTTCTTTGATGTAGAAAACTTTTCATCAGTTGGAATAAGTAGTCTGGAGTGCCTATTTCATTTGTAGAGAGGGGCTTGATGCCATATTTTGTCAAACGCTTTGGTGATGTCTAGGAATATTGCGGTGTTGTTTGGTATCCTTGCGCCATATATTCGGTAAGCGGAGTGATGTGCTGTGGAGTGGTTAGGTCGAAATGCAAATTGCATGTCTGGGATGTGTGCATGAATTTTATGAATCGTTTTCATATCAGTTTCTCTAATAGTTTCGTCAATGACGGGAGTAGGGTTATAGGTTCATAGTTCACTGGATCTTTTGGGTTCTTTCCTGGTTTTCGGAAGGAATTTTCCAATCGTTGTGAGAGTAACCTATTCTACATGCTGGCTTAAATATTGTTGCTATCGAATTGTTATTTAGCTCTTTTAGAACTTTGTTAGAAATAATGTCCCTGCTGATGTCTTAGTTTTTGATTTCTTGTTTAATTTCTGATGGGGTACTTTATATTGATTGGAGCTGTATATAGTGGTTTCTGATTGAATTCCTCTATTTGTTGATGAAAGTGATCGTTTTCAACTGGGTTGAATGGCTTTTGAAGGCAGCTATAAGAGATGTTTTCTCAAAATCAGAATTTGCCACTTGTGAATCTAGTTTTATTGACGAAAATTCTTGTTTTTGAATTTTTATTGTATGTATGCCTAGATGACGGGTGAATTTCTTTTAGAAAAGTCTGAAGGCTTGCCTATGCTGGTCTAGATTAGTTTTAACTCGTCAGTTTGTTTAATTTTCTTTTTAAGTCTGGTCGTCATTTGCCAATAGCACCTTAAATTATGTTTACATTTCATTTGGTTTTTACTGGGATTTGATTATTGGGTTTGTTATTTTGAGAAATGTGGTAGAATTGGTGAGGGATCCTTGTAAGTGTACTATTAGTTTTACTTCATTATCTAAGTCTTTTTCAGAATGTTTTGCGGATGTTTGTAATTCATTTTTAAAATTTCCCTGAATTTAGACCAGTTTATTTTACCTTCTTGTTGTTTATAATAAGATGATAGAGAGGATGATTATTGAGACCGAATCGAGTTCAGAAATTACTTTTTAGGGGAAAATCAATATTTTTTTGATGAGGCTAATATGTCAGGAATTATATAATTGTTGTAAGGGGGTGAGTTCTATTGCGATCAGAATACTTAAATTGAGAGTGTTAGATTTAGTAAATTTTGCCATTGAGGAGTTGTGTTGCATTTTCAATCGCAGTGTTTGCTATTAAGGTCACCTATTAGCATGATATTATCATTATTTCCAAAAATTTCAGACTATATTTTTCTAGGGAATAGCTTATTAGGAGGTTCATATCGGCATATTATGGTGTGTCTTTGTTGTTTTGTTTTTATTGCTATAGTTTCTAGATCGTTGCTCATAGGACTATTAATTAACGTATGTTTTATATCTTTGTGCGCTAGTATGGTCACTCCTCCTGCGGCCGTCGCTGAGAGACGATCGTTGCGATAGATATTAAAACTTGGTATTGAGAACTTGATTTGAGGTAACAGGTGAGTTTCTGAAACACAAGCTATTTTTATGTTGTGGGTTGTTAAAGTGTCGTCATTGATTTTCTTGCCTTTTTATTCCGTTCGCGTTCCAGTTGAGAATGTTTGTTTCTGGATTTTTATTTACGTCCATTATCGAGGACTGATTGTATTAATATTTGTATTTGTGGAATGAGTGCGTTTATTACTTGGTTGATGATTGTAGTTATTACCTGTCCTTGGTGTAGAGGGAGATTGGCGTTCGAAAACGGGGGGACTTGGCTATTAAGTCTTTGAGGATTTGAAAACCAGGGATTTATTGGAGGTCATTGTGTTGGGTTTGTTTGTTGTGGATGATTTTGAGGGATTGGTTTTCGGTCAAGGTTTTTAATCTCGTGGGATTCTCTGTTATTAAAAACCTCTCGTCTCTGTTTATACCGCTCTGTTTGATTTTTTATCGGTTTCTGATAAACTTCACAACCTTTCCAATTGACCGTGTGATCTCTTTTACAGTTAACGCATTTCCGATTTGTTTGTGTTTTAGGTTCCGTGCATTTTGAATAATGATGGTTACCTAAACACCTAACGCATCTCGGAGCGCGTTCACAGTTAGCTTGAGTGTGATCAAATCTTTGACAGATTTTACATTGAATTGGTATTTTTGGCTAGGAAATACCTTAATAACACTCTATAAAAATTGAAGAAATGCGTGTAGAGAGTGGGTATTAGTTATGAAACCGGCCACTAGATTTAATGGTGCAACGCCAATCTCTGGAGATTCAATCATTTGCGTTCTAACTTTCTCAAGAGTTCAAGGTATCTTCTGTGATGGATCTTCACGTGCTTCGGCCATTTATTTAGATTTTTTAGCTAAAAATTATTGTATATAAGTGGTCATTTTCCCACACATTGTTAAATTAGAGATCAAAGCTAATAGGTTTGAAACAGCAAAACAGTTGAAAGAAGAATAAAAATAGAGACAGTAGCTCCTATTTACACTAAAGGAGTAGGGAAGAGATTCATGGATTCAAGATGCACAGACTGTACCTTTGATGAGCTGTTTTAACTTTTCTTTGATGAAATAAAATCTTCACACAATAAATGTTCCTTCTTCCTGCCTGTTCAATGGCAATTTATCGTAAAAGTAAACATTTTTTATAATTTTGATGACATTATTAACGCTACACTTGATCTTCCCTCAAAAAAGAAGAAAGAAAAATCATTAGAAAGATACTCGGTGCGAGACTCACTCCCGATGGATACAGATTACAGTCTATTGAGACAACTGAAAAGTACTCGAACATAGAAGTCGACATCAGGAAAAGACGACTAAAATTCTTCGGACACATAGACAGACTACCAAATACTCGACTAACTAAAAGAATGCTAAACTATCCTCACTTAAAAGTACAACATCATGGATGAAAGAAACAAACAAAAGACACGCCGACATAACTGTCACCTCAGACAAAAACACCTTCCGCAACAAAGTGAATAAATGGGAAGTCAAGGCAGAACAACCAAAATCAAAACCCTACAGGCCGAAATGGTCTGAAGAAAGAAAACTGGCATTCTCCAAGAGAATGAAAGAATATTGGAAAATTAAGAACTCCACAAAAACTAATTAGAACTCCACAAAAACGAGTCAATTTTTCCTTAACGTTTTCCATTATTGGGAAAATACACTAATAATAATAATAATAATAATCCATTTTCATACTTATTTTTAATAATTATCTTTGTTTATAATTCAATTCTAGTATTATCTAAAGATAATTCAATTCGTAAATTTTACATGGAAAATATTCAAAATAAATTTTTATTTCATTAAAAAGATAACATTTTAAAAATTCGATTTAAAATTATGCTGCCTGGATGAGATTTCTAGAGACCGACTCCTCTCGCCCGGAGGCGGGGTTCAGATAGACTAACATTCATTTTTAAACTTTTTATTTTATGATTAGACTCTTTTAGTAGTATTTTTAAATTTTTTATATATTTTATGATTAAACACTTTTAGTAGTATTTTTTACATATTTTATGGTTAGACACTTTTAGTAGTAGGGAGATTTATGATGAATCACTTTCAACTAGTAGTAGGGGGGGGGGGGCGTTTGCAACCACGTTGGCCTCAACACTCGTCTCTCGCCTGTCGCCATGGAACAAACTCAGACGAAGAAGCGTATGATGCGTGGAAGAAGTGGTGGTGAACTGGGACAGCCTCCGCGACGCCGCGTCATCATCGCCTACAACAGCAGTCTTCACCGCCCCTACTACACTACACCCTATCGATCGACCGTTGATGTGTGCTGACCGACGCTGCCACGAGGAAGAAAAAGAATCATCAGATGTCGAAGAAGATAAGGAAAAAACTCTTCACACGTGATTGGCTGTCACGAGAAAGTGGTATGGGATGGGGTGACCTCCTGTGCTGTGAAGCTGATGACCGTGCGCTATTGCGTCATCCAGAAAGCTTTGAACACTCCCTGCCTTCAGCATGCCCCCATCCCCCTGGACAGTGCACACAAATCATACGGGGCGAAAGGAGTCGGTAAAATGAGATCGCCTCAACCGGAAGAGTTTATTCTCACGACGCTGAAGCGTTAGCTGTCCTCGACTCGACCACTTCCTTCACCGGTCGGCACTGCGACAGCACTCGCGTTCGTCAATCCATCCAGACGCTGTGTTGTCCATTCGAAAATACGGCACCGGCCTCCAGCCCACAGTGACGAAGTTTGACGCCCATATACGTCAGCACAGTCTCGAGGTTGTACTCGTTTTGACAATCTAGCCTATGTACAGAGGGTTATAAAGCGTAGTATAACAATATGAAAATACAAGTGCATGCAGTTAGGATCTACGATTATCTGTGTACATTCTAAACATTTGCGTCTTTGATCTGTATTTTTTGTTATCTTCTAAAGCGTAGTATAACAATATGAAAATACAAGTGCAAGCAGTTAGGATCTAAGATTGTGTGTGTGTGCATTCTAAACATTTGCGTCTTTGATTTGTATTTTTTGCTAACTTCTATCTTATTTACATTCTTTGAATGAAATTTAATGAATTTAATTTTTATTCATTTGTTTTCGCTAAAAAGAAACATTCTTTCAATTGAACTGATTTTTCATTTATTTTTTCCCTGTCACCGCCATTTAGGACTTCCTTTTTTTCTATTATAAAAGTCTTTTCAGTGGGACAGCGAGCGTCAGCGCTCTCGACTCGAGAGAGAGAGACGCGCGGCTGGCTATCTTATATAGAGTGCATTCAAAATGCGCGCCCCGACGCACAGCGCCATCTCCTCTCGTTCCCCGAATCGCTCCCAGAGAGCGCGCGCGTGTAGTATCTCTATAGCGCTAATGAGTGGGCGAACAAAGCAGACAGCGCCCGCCGCTATCTTATCAGCCACCCGGCCGCCAGCGCCGCCAGCGCGCGTCCTCAGCGCCCCCTGCCCCCCGCTATCTTATCTACTTCCGCAGCGCGCACCCTCAGCCGCCCGCCCCTGCCCCCCCTTATCATCCACCCGGCCGCCAGCCTCCCGACCGCGTGTAATATCTGTACCCCAAAGCAGACAGCTTGACTCGAGATGTCACCGTAGCTCAGAGCCAAAGTGCTGGTCGCCTCCCACACAGGAAATGGGATTGAGGCTGGTTCGAATCCGCTTCAGGCAGGAGCATTTTTGAAACACATACACACACACACACGCTTCCACAATTCACCGCCAGAGCGCAGACACATACGCTTCCACAATTCGCCGCCAGAGTGCGCACACACTTCCACCATTCGCCGCCAGAGGTCGCAAGGGTGGGGTCATTGACCTCGGTCGGTGGGGGCATTATAAATGGTGGCGCCGGTTGTTTACATCGGGTGGGCGGGGGAGGGGGGAGGGGGTTGTTGACATTCGGGGGCATTATAATTGGTGGCGCCGGTTGTTTACATCGGGTGGGCGGGGGGAGGGGGAGGGGGAGGGGGTTGTTGACATTCGGCGGGGCATTATAATGGGTGGCGCCGGCTGTTGACATCGGAAGTGGGGTGGGGGCGGGGGGAGGGGGAGGGGCGGGGGGAGGGGGAGGGGCGGGCGGAAGTAGATGAGATAAGCTGATAAGAGGTGATAAGATAAGCACTTCCTGCCATTATAATTGGTGGCGCCGGTTGTTGACACCGGATGTGGGGGCGGTGGACCGGAAGTAGATAAGATAAGCTGATAAGATAAGCACTTCCTGGCCCAGAACCGGCATATCCCCCCTACTTTCTCTTTTTACTGATTCGCGCATATTTCACTAATATTTGCGCGAATGTTAATCTCTAATCAGTGTAATCGATATCTCTAAAGCAATCCTCCAACTCCAATATTGACATATGTAAAACCTTTTCTTGAAAGGGTAATAATAATTATTCAAAGAATAACTAAATCTAGCATTCACTTAAATAGAAAATATTTTGCGCCGAAAAATGAGCTGGAGATTTGATATAAAAATCCTGTCGTCGAAATATACAGCACTCCCTCTCCTCTGGAAGCTGGCGGAATGAGGACTCACGAAAATGTGCGCGAATAATATAAGTGTGGCGTATTTTATGAGATATTCCAAACGTAACCTACAAAACAAATACTCCGGCTCCGAGTGAAGGAAATTCCATGACTTGCATGAAATTAAAAAAACAACGGTCAGCGTGTGGGTATTCGTAAATAGCACTTGTGAATCATAAAAAAATAGAAGAATGCAATGAGAGAGCAGTTGTTTTTTCAAGCAAATATAGGAATCATATTATATTGGCATTATTGTATGTCGTAGAAGAAGAACTAGGAAAAACTTCGCTTTTTTTCTGGAAGATTTAATTGAAATAATAAATGTTATTTTATTTGGAGGAGGATAGTGAAAATTTTTTTTTCAATATTGCCATAATATTTCGCAAAATTTAGGCAAATAAAATTGTAAACACTGAACACAAAATGCAAATGAAATCCTATAATGCTGCTTAAAAATAATGAAGACGAAATCTAACAATTGTGAGAAAATTAAAATTGATATAGTTTTGTGCGTTTAAATTGCCATTCCAGAGACTGAGTGTTTGTTGACTCGAAGCTAAACGTACTCTCATCTTGGCATGACAAGCCGACATGCTCAAATTTCTTCATCACATCAAAAATGTTCTGGGATCTATGTAAAATTTGAACGAAACACATATTTCATAATAATGAAGTTTATATTTATAATCATTATAATCTGAAGAAGCAATACAATTAAATGCAAAATGAGAAAATAAAAAACGTTTCTACATGCACTGAAAGTTATCGCGTTTTTTAAATGTAGGTGAAGTGAATGAAAATCATGTAAAAAATGAAAAAAATCAGTTGTTTCATGATTTGAACCAAATGTTTTTATATAATTCAATTTTACTAAAGTTAAATAATACTTTCAAAGTTATTTACTGGACAACAATACGTGACATAGGCAAAATAGTGAATTCTCAACAGTTTCCAAGTTTGATTTATCATAGGTAATGCCACGAGTGCTTCGGAAATTGTCGATAAATTCCTGACTAGCGAAACGAGGAGGGGATTTATCCGAGAATTTCCAAAGCACTAGTGGCATTTAATAGGACTATTCCACAAGTGAAATTATGTCCAACTGAGTTCCAAAATGCGCCAAATATTGAAAATAACTGAAAGCGCATGTTAAAATCAGAGGTTATGTTATAGTACATGAGGTGTATAACGCTTCCTGAGATAGATGAGTCACAGTTTATGATTGGCCAGTAGATAGAAGGTGTAAGAAAAATAGGATGGAAAAAGCGATAACCCTTTAAAGATTGACCGCCCTGATTGGACATTTTGTATGTACAGTTAAACGCTGTTGGTTTTAATTTCACGAGAGGAAATGTCAGAAAAAAACACCTATCTTGTAAAATTTATTGTAGAAAAGGGAGTGCTCAACTGATGTAAGATATTAACTTGTAATGAAAGAATGGCATCACATCCAAACCTACATATCAATATTTCTTTCACATATCCACACATCATTCAAACGTCACGGTACGTCTGACGCGTCAAAGCCCAAAGAGTCCACGAATTATATTCCGCCACATCAAGCAAAAAAAATGTATCAATCTTTCTCTACAAAAAAGAGAACGAGGACGAAAAAAGGAAAGATACGGCCTGTGCCAGATGTCAACTTATCACGAAAATGAACTTCTCGCGTGATTTATTTAGAATGGGAGAGAAGGGTCTTTAAAAAAAGACGTGTGTTGATTCGTTGATGTACATTATCGGCGATTCTGCGGCGGTACGACGTTTTTGTTCTGACGATTTGAATGTGAAGTGAAAA
This sequence comes from Gryllus longicercus, assembly GCA_038098605.1. Lineage (NCBI taxonomy): Eukaryota > Metazoa > Arthropoda > Insecta > Orthoptera > Gryllidae > Gryllus > Gryllus longicercus. The sequence goes on along the minus strand of JAZDUA010000057.1, from coordinate 3,828,682 downwards.
ATTTGTAATCCAAATTAAGAAATGTAGTTGTACGATGGGTTATATATATATATATATATATATATATATATATATATATATATATACATATACATGTACATTTTACGTCATATAAGTACATGTATGACGTAAAATTATTTCATAAATAACCATAACATTTCATGATCAGATTGCAGATATGTTTCAGGATAATTTAATCATTTCATCATTACTCTTGCTCCCATGTTTTGTAGTATACTGTTTGAAAAAATAGATATTAGTACATGAACATTAAATTTATATGTTATTAGTGACGTTGACATCTTCGTATAAATGAATTGGTACTAAGGTACCTAGACACCAGTTGTTCAATATTTAATTAAAAAATTAAATGTGAGCAGAATAATTAAATTAATAGCTGTTCATTACCATTTCAACAATTATGTTGAAGATAATTCATTACTTTACTTTCATTACTCATATTTTTTCAGATTATGTCCATTTTTATAATTTATCTGTAAATCGAAGTAGAGGTTTACAAAACACTTTTTTGTTTTTCATTAAATAATTTGTAGGTGTTTTGTTTTATTTATTTAGCGATTTTTTTTAATGTGATACTAATATACTTACGACACCTCGCCTGAAACAGAAACATAACCGCCAGTTACTCCCACATTTACTAATTACTCCAAGAAATTTGTTTTAAGAAAAACATCAATCTTCTTCACCCAGACAAAAGCTATCATTCAAATGAACTTGGAGTTTCCGTAATGCAACCTAATAGGACACTCTTCCGACCTGTGTTGTTTCATGTATTTGCACCGGGGCGCGGGCGGGCGCGGGCGGGCGGGCGGCTTAAAATAGCCCCTGCGAGGGAGCCCAGTGGCCTGGAGGGCGGCGCGGAGGTTGAAGGGGAGCGTCCCGAACGCCACTGGCCAGCGGCTGGCCCACTGGCCTCCCTTCGGCCTGTGGCAGACGCCACCGCTGGCCCGGAGAGGAAACGGCAGCTCCAGAAAACACTGGGGGCATACTTAGCTCAGAGATGTATGGCTCGGAAATAAAATTTAGTAAACAAAAGGCAATTATTAATTAACTAATATCACCGTTAAGGATAATTCATTTTAAATAAATATTAAATAAATAAGTCTTTATTGATGGCGAGGCTCAGGCCATTTAGCCTGTTCTTCCGCCTGACAATTTTGATTGTAGAGTATTTGTTTTTTGGCAATATCATGAAATATATGCCGCTGACATGCGTTACCGAGATAGCTATGGTGATCGCGGATTCGAATATCACCTTCGACATGAATGTTTGCTTGTTTTGTGATATGACAGGGGTTTCCTCACCACTATGTATCACTTTTCAACCCTTTTCTTTTTCTCCCGCAGATGCCCGAGGTATTTACCACCAAGTGTTTATTACATACGGGCTTTGGGTTCAAATCCCGCATAAGAAAATGACGTTGTGTAATGTGGCATGATGTGCATTTCTAGCACATTATGAATCATCCTTGGAACTGAAATCCTCTCCTTAATTACTTCATGTTCCCTGGGTGGTTGTGTGAGAAGTCAACTACAGGTGCGCGACGTGTCTGTGGGCCGCAGCGTCAACTCCATTGAAATATCGCATGGCTCCCTTTCTCTGATACAAGACTCAGCGTGTTGTGGTTGGAAGCTACGCTTGTCCTCTGGATGGAGAATGAAGAATCGCGGGGGTTGTATTCCGTTGAAAAACCGACTGCGCCAGCATTTGTCTGGAAAGATAATTAAAAACCACAGACCGGAGCAGTCAACTTACGTACTCGACTCCGGGAGGAACCACAAGCTCATCGTTGTTTAACAATCATGCACATGTTCAGCAACGGCCCCAAATCCAACCAGAGATCTATCAGATACTGACACTCTCTATGGTTTATGTTACGTTAGATGTTACGCTGCTGGGGATATTTAATTATTTAATTGTCATAGTTATTTTCGAATTAAGTATAGTTAAACATCTTTTATTATTATACAATTCGAGATTGGAGGCCAATCAAACGAGGCTGTTATCTGGAGTTTGATAACCGATTTAGTACTGTACTAGGATATGTCGATCCGAATATCGTATGTTTTCTCTATGTATGTACTATAATTTTCGTTTAAATTTCACTATTCAATCTGCGAAAGATGACGACCTGACGACGTTCATAATACAACTTAGGAGCAATCTTGAATTATTAGACCACGTATTAATCATACTTATTTTGAAACTGATCACTTGTGCTCTAATAATCCTATTCTGTTTCGTAAAGTTTGGCTTTAGATAATCAAAGTGAAGAAAATTATTTCATTGAATTTAATAACAAATTAAAACATTGGCATACTTAATTTACGCATTTCTCTTTCTCACTCATTATGTACGTTGTAAGAACATAAGTATGTAGTAAAAAGAAAGTATTAAAGTATTGTGTTGCTGCAACAAAAAAGTGGCGATTTTTGTACAGGTAAACTCGTATTGTGTGTCCCTGACACCCAAAAAATTGGATATTACTTGCTATTTTATGTTGTAAATTACTTTCTCTAAGATATTGCGCATTCAGAATCCACGTTTTGTGAGTCCTTTATTCCTAAAAATTGATTGACGATAAAACGTCTGCCTGTCCGTCTGTAGTAAACGCTTGCGCCTAAATAAATCTGAAGGTCCTGATGGAATACCAGGATAAATACTAAAATGAGAGGGAAGCCATGATTCCTTATCTTGCGCGGTTAATGCAAGTTACTATAAATAATAATACGATTCCTCAAAATTCGAAACGCAATTGTTGTGCCGAGGAAAGTGACACAAGGACACAAGGAAAGTGACAGAAGGATTGTTAACAATTACAGGCCTGTAAGTTTGATTCAGTTGTATGCAAGCAGATGGAACATATAATTGCAGAGTATATTAAACGAATTTGGAATAACACTGATTGGCTTTTTAACAATCAACACGGCTTTCGTTCTGGGTATTCGTGCGACAGTCAAACTATTGCTTTTTATCTGGACACAGCAGACTCACTAGACCAAGAGAGTTGGGTCGATGAAATAATATTAGATTTTTTAAGGCATTTGATCTTGTTCCGCATGGCCATTAAATTGTTAAATTGTCAGAAACTGGATTACATAATTCAATGATCTCGTGGATAAAAGAATTTCCAAAGGGGCGCACTCAAACAGTCAGAATAGGTGATCAATATTCCTCGAAAGCCGATGTAACCTGTGGGGTGCCCCAGGGGAGTGCGTTAGGGCCATTCCTTTTCTTAGCGTTCATTAATGACATAAATCGAAAGTTAGACTTTCCGTCGATGATTGTGTAATATAATGGCTCGTCTGCGGATGAAAATCTTTTACAGAACGATCTAAACTGTTTATGGATTTGGGCGTGCAGAAATAAGATGAAATTAAATACGGAAAAGAGTAAATCCATTTGTTTTACCAAGTACACAAATACTACACTCCAATTATGAGTTATTAACTAACGTTATACCACGTGTAAAAAAATTGTAAGAATTTGGATGTGGTCCTGCGAAGCGACTTGGATTGGTCATATTAACAATACGGTCAAAAAACCGTTGGGGTGCTGCACTTTGTAATGCGTATTCTAAAAATTATAATCCAAATGCCCGATCCCTAGCATATATTAGACTTGTTCGTTCTATTTTAGAATTTGAAGCGGCATGCTGGGACCCGTACAGAAAAGGACATATCAAGACGTTAGATAAACTTCAAAAAACGGGACGGAAAGTTTGTAAATCATGGGCGTGTTGTTGATGGACGAGAAGAATGGAAGTCTTTTTCTAAGAGAAGTGAACGGGTGCATTTATGCGTAATGTACAAAACATACAGATGGGATACAGCATGGGAAGGTATCGGTAGAAGATTACAGAAACCAGATTATTCAAGAGAGGTGACCATCCTTGGAAATTACGATGTAGAAAACAAAGAACTGATGTAGGTAAGTTCTCTGTTGTGAATCGCACTATAGTGGATTGGAACAAACTTCCTGCAAAAGAACTAGAGACTCTTCCTTCTAATCAGGTCAAATTTAAGAATATGCTTAATTCCATCTAAATTATCACTAATAATACTGAGAAATTTATCCTTATTATTATTATGGTCATGTTCCTTATACAGTGAAGAGAGGTGTAGTGTACTTTAGTGGAGGGGAGGGGTGTGTAGTGATGTGATGTGTTAGATAAATTAAAAGTAAATTTAAATATAACTAGAAATTAATTAGGACTCGAATATCAACCTCTAATTCTAATTGTAATTCTAATTGTAAATGTTTGTAATAGTTTTGTAATTGTTCTAATTATAATTATAATCATAATCATGTTTGCCACCCAGGAACTGCACGCGATATTCCTTCCTTTTCTTTGTTATATCCTCACACCGAATTCTACACAATTATACTAACATGCATTACATTTTCACACATGTCAGAAGACCAGACGGAAGCTAGCTGGCGTGGTGTCCCTGGTGATGGGAGGTACCTGGTTGGGGAAACCCTCACGCCTACGTGTACGTCGGCGCAGGTTTTCGCCACACCGCTGTGAAAAATCACCGCCACCTTTCCGCGATAAAAAATATATATACTACACTTACTGGTCTAATAACATTAGCAGTTCACGTACCCGGAAACACAAATCAATCAATCAAACCCAATCCAAGAGTTTTATATCTAAAAATCTATTATATCTATCTATTAAATATCTATCTTTTATATCTAAAAATTGGGTTACAGCTGTCTGTCCGTTCTTTATGCTGTGGGGATCAATATCGCTTAAAGACTGTTTTCGAAAACCAATATTTTCCAATCGATCTAGCGTAGCGAAAGGACCTTCGAATTGGAAACGGATATTTAGATTTTTGGGGGCACTTACATAAAACCTCAACATTTCCAATTTTTTTATTTTTTTTCTCATATAGATGAAGGCGTGCTTATACACATAGCAAAGTTCCAATTTTTATTGAACTCCGAGTTTTGGGAAACTGGAAAAGTTTGTCATCACTTGCTATTATGAACCGGCTTTATAGTATAAAACTAAATTTGAATAAAATCATAAAATTAATAGAATGAACGCCTATGACTCGTTATTTGTTCATTATTTACATGCGTGAGGTCTAATTCATCAATTGAAAACGTTCGGCATTTTGTCTTGTTATTAAAGAAGCTATGGTGAGCTTTTTAAGTTCAAAGAGTGTTTTTAAATACAAAGATTTGCGAGTGTAAGTAGACCCAATGTCTAGCAATCGTCTGACAAATATGTCTTTTAAAAAAAATCGTTGGTTATAATATTTTGAGTTGCATCAGGTTTTTAAGGTGGGCAGTATGATATTTTTGCCACATTTTCCTACGACATACATGTGGAGCTTTTCGTAAATATAACACATTTCCATTAGATTTTCAGAAAGATGTTGAATTCTGGGTTTACAGTGAATAATTATTGTATTGATCCAGAATGCGTAAACCCTCCACGATTTCATCAGTTTTCAAAACTTAATACTGAACGACACGAAACAATATTTTGGGGATTTTCTATTTTCCATATAGTGAATATGTATAACTTTTCTATTTTTTCTACAGCCACATCACACATATCTATTTTTTTGCGTGCATCCTTGCTACATGAGATGTTAAGATATATCCCAACTTTCCAATCCGTTTTTACTATAGTATTGATTTTTGTGCTTTGGATGTTTTCTGCCTAATATCATTTAATTGAAGGTCTTTAAATGATATCAAGCACTCTTTTTAAACTTGAGTAACAGTTGCATAATAACACAAAATGGAGGAAAAGTTTTGCTATTTCGCACATTCCCACTTGTTTCCCTATGAAATCTTTTCTTCAAAACTAGATCTTTAAATAATGACATGTAACGTTTTTGAAAAATATCGGTTGCATGTGTTCAATTTTCTTTTCAAAGCATCGGAATGGTTGTTATACGGCCCGAGCAATTTGGTACAGTGGATATACTCATAGCTAAACCCAAGTTTGCGAGTTCAAATACCAGAATAGTCAACTATTTTGCGGGTTCGAATCAACTTTTCGGGTACAAGTTGAATTATAATACCACGTAATTGTTACAAACAATGAGAGAAAGTACGTTTTATTGTAGCCCCACTAAATTTATTTGGTGGGCTGTAAATTTCCTTTTCCCGGCGCCTAAAATTGCTTTACGCG